>JACDJE010000007.1:4292449-4588088 GCA_016647715.1 Pavo muticus
AAAAAAATTAAGCGTCCTATGTAGCGTAACAGCAATAAAATCTTCAGAGAATGCCATTAGCTTTGAAAAAAAACCCTAAAAGCTTTATTACAAACCGAGCTTTGAAAATAGGGGGGATTAGGAGTCTGAAAGGGTCCCACAATGGTTAGAAGAAAAGGTTTCATGCTAATGAGGTTAATGCCCTTTGTATCTCAGGACTCCACAACTTCATTACTCCCTATCTCCGGCTGCACCAAGCGGCTCAGAACACTGCAATCCACTCCAGCTCTCCCCTGCCTTGCCTAGAGAAGGATTTGATAGCAGCTCTGTTCAAACTAGATAATTATATCTTTTCAAGTCGGAATTAAGATAAAGAAAGTGAAGCAAAGGCGGCTAGCCTTGATCCACTGCAAACAAATTTGGCGCACTTTCGAGTCTCTCTCCCCCTGCCTCAATAGGCAGGACAGGCAGCTTATTAGACCCTCATTTGCTTTATTAATTCATCTATTTAAAGTGGCAGGATTAAAGAGAGGGAGAGAGAGGGAGAGTCTAATGTGGGACAGTGGATGCCAGGCAACGTGGAAATATAAATATTGGCGAGATGCTATCCGAGCGGGCGGTTAAAAATACATTTTCTATTAAATAACTGGGAGGGGTGGGGGAGGGAAGGTAGATTTCGGGTGGCGAATTACAGACCACGGCGGATTTTTGCTGCTCGTTCGAGTGAGATATCGGTGCCTGCCCGCAGGCGGTGCCCCGACGGCCGCAGTCCTCGGGATCTATAGGGGGGGACGCGGGAGTCCTCGGCCCGCACCTTCTGCAGCGCTGCGGGGTGAGGGAGTGCGGAGCGGCGCCGAGGATTTCCCCGCTGTCTCCCCCTCTCCCTTATGGCTGGAGGCTGTGCTGCCCCTCGCCTCGCCTCCTCTCCACCCGGCCTTGCCCCAGATGTGGCACCGCAACACACGGGGCTCCCACTGCTGCCCCCCCCCCTCCCCGGCTCCGCTTCCCTCGGCGCTGCCGTCGTACTGCCGCAATAGCGCCGAACCGGAGCTTCTCGCTGCCCGGCTTTGCTCCGCTCCCAAGATCTGTCCGCCCCGCTTTGGCCTTTTAACCCTTTCCCTTCGAACACAGCCGGAGGCTCTCGGCCTCCCCCGGCCGTGGGCTGATGGGGTCGCACCACCCCCCCGTGTCCCTGTCCCCGTTTGGAGTCCCTACTTTTTTGTGTTGCGGAACGGTGTTTATTTTTCCCTCTCCCCTCTGATGGATCTCGCCGTTACTTCGGAGGGCCCGGCGGAAATTAGCAGTTGCCCTTAATTAGCGAGCCCGGCCCGTAGGAAAAAATAGGCACAGCCGGGGCAGCTCCGAGCAGACCTCTCCCGCTCCCCCATCCACCGCCGCTGCTGTACCCCCGCACAGGGCCTCGCTGCGCGGTGCGACGGGAGTTTGGAGAACCTCCTGACCCCGAGCCGCAGCCCCTCTCCTGCTGGGATGGCATTAACCGGGAGGACCACGCTCGAAATCCAAAGGACCCTCCGTCCTCTCCCCTCTCCCGCCTTTAATCACCCTTTGCAATTAGCGCCTGTTGCGGGATCCCCGCAACCCAGCGCTCCCCCAGCGGTTCGGTGGGGGCTGCAGTACCGCTCCCCTCCGCTCCCGGCAACGTCGAACCCCTCCCGTCCTTCTGTCCGTCCGTCCGTCCGCCCCCCCGGGGGGCAGCCGCGGCCGTGCGGGGTTCGGGCGCTGCGGGAGCGGCTTTATAGCGGCGCTAGGCACGGAGCGGCCCGGCCTGACGTCAGGAGAACCCGATCCGGCCCGCTCCGCTCCTGCGTCTGAAACTGATCCTTGAAATGAGAGAACAGACTCTACACAATTCCCATGGCCTTGACATAAGGTACAGCGATAAATATACACCACTAATGAGCAATTACCATATAATCACCTTCCAATTAGCTCGCATAATGATGAATTAAACATTCTAGCCTGCTGGATTAGGTTTCTTACTTTGTATATTATTTACGATGGCTAGCTTCTGCTGAGCACCAAATATCGAATGAGATAGGGAATTTCAGTTGGGCTAATTACGCATTCAGCACACGCCCGGAGTTTTTGTCACCCGCTAAGGAAAGTGCGTTGGAAGGTGGTGTCCATCCCTTTCTGTCCCTCCTTTTTGATGTCCTAAAACAAAACCCGCTCTTTTCCACCGGTGCTCGGCTCGGTGCCCTCCGCGTTAATCCCTTTCCTTTCCCCAGGGCCGCACCGACGGATGGATGATGGACCGAGGCTGTCCCCGGGACGCCGAAATAATGAGGGGTGGCCCCGGTGTAGATGGTCGGGACGCACAGGGGCTCTCGGGGAAGCGGTCCACACCGTTACATCATTTTAGGAGGTGGGAGAGGACCCCAGCGCAGGTAGAGAGGGTCTGGTCCCACTGATGTGGGGATCCCTCCGCGATGCTCCACGCGCTATCCGATGTCTGTGCCACCCTGGGATGGGGGCTCCCAAACCAGCGGGTCCGCGGGGAGAGGATAGGTTCTGCCCCCGGAGAGCGGCTTTGGGCGCGGGGGAGGTTCTGCAACGGGGCGAGAGGAGCAAGAGCGGCCCCAAAGGTGGAGGGGAGGGTGGAGGACTGACGGCGGAGGTCCGGAGCTCGGACTGCTTTGGGAAGGGGATGGGGGGCTGCAAGAAGGAACCTGGCTCAAGCATTCTGTGCTGTTAAGTCGGACCCTTGGTGTTGTCTTCATGGCTGCGTGAACAAATCCCCATTTACAGCCCGGCCACGCACCGGGAGCGGGATGAGAAGCTCCGCTCACTGCCTTCCGCACACCTCCAACAGCCCTTCGGCACCTGCGGGAAAACCGCCCGGGACCCCACGGGGGGGGACGCGGCCGCTGTCAGCCCCACTCGAGACGCCTTTGTCAGAGCGGGGTATCAGCAGTGGCTCAGCCAACCCCGGGCAGCCCCAGCGCTCGGATTCACCCATTATTATTCTTCTTATTCTTATTCTTATTATTATATCAGAAGGGTATAAATAGTACTNTTTTTTTCGTGGGGGAAGCAATAAAGAGGTTGGAGCTTTTGTTTTAAAATGTCTCCCTAACAAAACAATAAAAAGGGATCGCCACTTTTATGAGGTTCTCCGAACAAGGGACCGGTCACGGGCTTATTTCCACTGGAAAGCTGTATTTAAGGTGGTCTTTGTGCTGCTTGATTCCGAAGCTGGTCGGGGTCTTTTGTCCGGATGTCAAACCCCCAGTCCCCTACAAATGAGCTCCCTTTTGGGAGATCAGCGTGCAGAAATGAACCGTCCTCCCCTTCAATTAGCAAACTAAAAGCAAATTAAACTCACCCCTTGTTCCCCGCTCAGCTTTTTGATGGGGGACTTTTGGAGAACATGAAAATGCAGTAGAGATGTGTGTCCGGCCAGGCAGCGCTCTGTTCTGAAGAGGCAGCGAAGCGGGTTAAACCAGCTTATTAAAATGCTCCCGTTCCCTTTCCCCCCTCGCTGGGGCCTTTATCAGGCACTTTCAGACAGAACCAGAGTTTAAACTGCTTTAAAAAAAAAAAATGTTTACCTTTGGCCGCTACGAGGAGTGTGGCCAGCCCTGGAGATAGCTCCAGATCAATACTATCTGTAATTAAAGCGCCGGAGTCAGCTGCCGGATGGTTAAGTCAGATTTATTCGGCGCTGAACAAATCCGGAGGGGTATTTATGGCCGCGCTTCCAGCTCTGCCCCTAATGCGATCGCTCCTGGACGGCGCATCCCGAGGAGACGCTCGGGGCAGCGCCGGACGTTTTTAATTTAGGCACTTTTTGGTCGGTTTGTTTCTTTCGTTTTAATCGCTTTTCCAAAAGGAAAAGATCTCGCGTTCGCAATCCCGTTAGGGCCGAGGCTCTCGCTGCACTCCGTGCGCGTCGGTCGCGGTGCGGCCGTGCCGAGCCGAGCCGTGCCATACCGAGCCGTGCCGAGCTGTACCGCGCCGTGCAGTGCCATACCGAGCCGAACCGTGCCGAGCCGGAGCAGCCCCGGGATCCCTCGCCAGATACTCCGGGTCACCTCGGCGGGTGCGGTCCCGAGAGCAGCCCGGACAGCTGGAAGTCAGCAATGCGCGGGCCATGCGCGGGCCCTGGGCGTGCACTCAAATTCCGTGCAACTGCAGCGGGTGCTCCCGCTGCCTCCCGGCTCTGTGCTGCGCGCCCACGGCTCTCATGCGCGGCTGAGCGGGAACGGGCGGAGGGAGCACCCGTAGTGGCACGGCTTCCTATAGGTGTCCCTATAGATGTCTCTGTAGGTGTCCCTATGGGTTTCCCGGTCGGTGTCGATATAGATGTCCCTGTGGGTGTTCCTGTAGGTGTACCTATGGGTGTCCCTATAGATATCCCTATAGATGTCGGTGCGTATGACCCTATGAGCGTCCCTGTAGGTGTCAATATAGATGTCCCTATGAATGTCCCAATAGATGTCCCAGTATGTGTCGGTATGAGGACCCTATAAGTGTCCCTGTAGATACCCCCTATGGGTGTCCCTATAGATGTCCCTATGGGTTCGCCCTGTGGGCGGTGTCCCTATGAACGTCCCATGGATGTCCTCATGGGTGTCCCTATGGATATTCCTATAGATGTCCTTCTGGATGTTCCTATGGACGTCCCTGTCGGTGCCCCTATGGCTGTCCCTATAGGTGTCCCTGTAGGCTCGGGGCCGGCCGGCCGCAGGCCCCGCAGGTGCCCATCCCTTCTGCAGTACCCGTGCAGGACTGCGCACTAACGCCCGGTGCCTTCCCCCCGCAGGTAAAAGTATGGTTTCAGAACAGAAGGACAAAGTTCAAGCGGCAAAAGTTGGAAGAGGAAGGTTCGGACTCACAACAGAAGAAAAAAGGGACTCATCACATTAACCGGTGGAGAATCGCCACCAAACAAGCCAGTCCAGAAGAAATCGACGTCACGTCGGACGATTAAAAACTGGCACTTTGGGACTTTTCAAGCCAGCCAACGCATCGAGAGAAAGTGTTAAAGGCTCCCGCACCCCGGCGTGGCGGTGCGGGGAAGGGACACGGAGAGCTTCATCCAAACGCGATTCCCGTCTGGAGGGCGGCGGCGAGCGGCGGGGGCAGAGCGCGAGGTGCGGAGCGCGGCGCTGCCGGCGCGGCCCTGGCACGGGGATCTGCCGGGCAGAGCCCAGCGCCGGGACGAGGGACTGACTGACTGACTGACTGACAGGTATTCCGTTTCTCGCAGTCCACTTTTAAAAACATAACGTAAAAAAAAAGAAAANAAGAAAACAACCAAACCACATAGGAAGAATCCAAAACAATTTCAGCCCCCGAGTGAGTGCTGACTGGATGAGTACCGAGGACGCGGCCCCGAACACACCGTGTAGATAAGATGTAACTCCTCTGTCCCGTCCCGAGCGCCGGGAAGCGGCCGCTCCGATCCTCCTCGAGGTGAGGAGTGACCGAATTCCCGTTTTTTTTGTGGGTTCGATCCATCGCTGTGTCAGTAACGGAACGACCTGATGATGGGTGTGCTGTGTTCGCATAGTGCGGCTCTCCGCATAGGGCCGGGCAGCGGGTGCAGTCGCGTTTGTTTTATCTTTTGATAAAGACGCTACCAGGGGAGAAAAGTGCATTCCTGTGGGTTGCGAGAGTGAGAGATTCCCAGATAACCCTTCTGTGGTCTCATTTATAACCCATCTGATCGCGGCTATTTTATTTGGCAACGTGCGCTCGGGACGAGATGCTCTGGGATGAGACGTGATGGGGTGGGAGGTGATGGGATAATGGGACACGGATGTGATGCTCAGAGCCTTTGGCGAGGCGCTCCCTCCTGTGTCAGCCCCCGGTCTCGGTGGCTGCCTGCCCGGAGCTGCCACACCGCACTTCTCGGGGTTACAAAAAAGAGAACGAAAGAGGAAGACGGGGTTTGGAAAGGCTGTTCAGATAAAACGTGAAAGGGTCTTTTCATAAGAACACAACGTTATGGCGTTTTACTTCTCGAGGAGTGAGAAATAATGTCAGATCTGGGCTGCAGCACTGTCTGAGATCTGTAAAGAAGAGAGAAATAGAAAGGAAGACAGAAAGAGAGCAGAAGAAGAGAGAAAAGAGACAGAAGAAATGTGTGAAAAAGGGTAGAGAGAAACAGAAGAAAGAAAGGGAGGGAAAGAGAAAGAAATAGAAGAAAGAGAAGAATGAAACAGAAAAAAAAAGAGAGAGGAAGAAAGGAAGAAATAAAAGGAAAGAAAGAAAAGGAAAGAAACAGAGGCAGTGAAAGGAAATGCCACGTGTGAAAGGAAAGCACAAGGCTGCAGTGTGGAAATTAATGAAGATGTCACACAGCCGTTGTCACACGAGCATGGGGAAGGGTCGCGAGTTCAGCACGGGCCGGCTGGGAAATTCACGCCGATTTGCCTTTGGGAGAGTCAAGGGCTTTCGAAAATCCTCTTTCTTTCCACCATTGTGGCAATGTCCCCAAAGGTTGGGTTCGGTTTTCTTTTCTTATCGATTTTCTCCCGTAAATACGAGCGGTTCCGAGGACCCCGCTGGGAGCACCGGGGTGTCCCCGTGTGCCGGAGCCCCTCCGCCGCCGCAGGAACGGCTCAGCCCCGCGTGTCCCCCCGCCCCGCCCGTCAGCGCGCAGAGCCGGAGCGGAGCTGGGGACAGCGCCGCCGGAACGTGGGGAAAAGGCTCTCAGTGGTGCTTTCTTCCCACCTTGGGCATGGGGCAAACCCGGAGCCCAGGAGACATCGACCCCGCCGCTCTCCGCAGCCCCGCCGGGTGCCGCCTCCGCGGGACGGGACGAGAAGGATACGGGGCCGCTCCTTTTCGGGTACGGGGATAACGTTTAGGCTGCTCCTGCCCGGGAACTCGGTTGGAAAAGGAGCACGAGGCGACGCCGACACCAGTTTAATTAAGCAAGGCTCTTGTACCTTCGGGGGAATTGCATCAGTTAGCATGAAATATTCATTCGGGAGCTCTCCCGAGCCGCTCCGTTTAATCATCCCAGCCGCAAACGCGGGGCTCCGGCTCTCTACACGTGTGCCATTGATTTCCATGACCTCATCCGCACACCTCCGGGGGGCGGGGCCCACCCTGACAACCCCCCCCCCCGAGGGCACCGGTGTCCGTCCCGTCCCGTGTCCCCGCTCAGCCCGCGGCCGCTCCGCGCCCTTTCGCACTTAGACGACTCAATTACAGCAGTTACATATTCCTATTAAAAATATAAAAATAAAATAAAATGAAATAGAAAAGGAGGGGTGGAGGGGTGCAAAGCAAAACACCCAGGAGGAAAAGAATGTGCCGTCGACTAATTTAAACCAGTTCGAGTGGACGGGCTGTCAGTTCTGTAAGTAAACGACGCCGTGTTGACTCAGATGTTTCTCGCCCTGATCGCTGCCGGACCCGCAGCCCCCGGGAACCCGAACGGGGAGAGGACTTCGGGCTCCGAAGCGATGAGCCCCGCTCCCACCTCACCATCAATCACGGCTTTATTGGGTGTCACCCGGCGGGGTGTGGGGAGAGCGGCGCACGTTAAGTGGTGCCATTAGGCTGCAGCGCAACAAGCGGAGAGGAGGTAATTGGCAGCAATTGGCGGCCCCAGTCCGCTGACCTGTTAATCTGTTGCCACCAGCGCTCAGCCAGGAAGGGAGGGGAAAAAAATAAAAGGTACAGAGCGGGGGGAAAAAGTCACACCGGCAGCAAAGCACGGTGTTCGGGTGGGAGGCCCCGTGCAGGGCCCCGTCCCACATCTCGGTGTCTGGGAGGTGTGCGAAGGGAACTCGCGCAGGCGGAGGCCGATCGCTCCAAAACAATTCCCTCCCAAGGTTACATTGCGTCTGGGAGAGGAGATAGGCCCTGCTGTGGCTGGAAGGATAACGCTGTCAGGGATTTTTAACAGGTGGCTCTGAGCCTGCCGTGCTGCGAGGAGCTCAGGATAGGAGCCATGGCCGCCCCCAGACCGACCTCGTTCTACAGAAAGTGGAATTCAGGTGGGATCCATCACCATCACCACCATGGTGTATTTCTTTTTCCATCTTTTTTTTATGTCAGAAGATGTGCAGCATTCTCAAATTTACTTCTTTTTATTGCAGTTTTCCATCTTTTTCTTTTTTTAGCTGTGAAGTTCTGGTTAACAGAGCAGCTGAGGATGCCGCATCCCTGGAGGTGCACAAGGTGAGGTTGGATGGGGCCCTGGGCAGCTGATCTGTGGGGGGCCAGCCAGCCCACAGCAGTGGGTTGGAGCTACACAATCTTTAAGGTCCCTTCTAACCTAACCATTCTATGATAATCATTGGGAAACCTCCCTAGAAAATGACCTTGGGATCTTACTACAAACATGTGGCCCCAGTCAGTGGCCCTCACTGGTCAGAGACAGACCACATATCTGTGTCCCACACAGGAGGACCTGGGGTATTTTGTTATTATTCATAAATCCTTCACACTGGTAAGTTTCAGGCTTTTCTTATTGCTGATGAGCTGTTCTCTCCCGCACGTGCACGCAGCTGATCTACTCAGAACACGCTCGGATTCAAGTCCAAATCAATGAATAAATTACACAGACGGGTTTCGTTGCTTCTATATTTGCTACATATAACAAATTAGCAAAAATGTTTGGCTCATTAGCTGGGACAATACAATAGTGGAGGGGTCAAATACGAGCATGAAAGAAGTGCTCATTTTTTTTTCCTGTGCTGTGACTGGTGGTTGGCTGAGCAGCCGTGGTTTATACCAGGCATCTCCCCTAATATAACATACTTGTGAGAAAGCCCAAAGCGTTAATACATGACAGAATTAAAAATAACTCTCTTAGGCTAAATTACATGTTGTGGAAAGTTCCAGCTATGTTCATCTCATGACATTATTTTAAAGCAGAAGAGCCATCTTTTTTTTTACAAAACATAGCTGCATCCCAGTAGCAGCTTAACCGTCGCAACGGGTGTATGCAGCATGTTTGGGTTATATACAAGGGACTGGCAAATCTACGTGCTGTAAAACGGTAGCTTCATCATCGAATCATAGTATGGCTTGGGTTGGAAGGGACCTCAAAGGTCATCTATTTCTAACCCCTGTGCTGCTTTCCACATGCAGATCAGTGGCAGAGCTGTGATGGAGTTGTGCACGTACGCATGGCCCTTATTTGACAGTGGCACATTTTCTTAGCCTTTAGGGTGACACAAATACTGCCCTGGTTTTTTTTCTGCCTATCCATTGCCACCACCAAGTTATTAATCTAGTATAAGAATGGAACCATGGAGTCAAACCCTCCCAGTTCTGGCCCTGGGATGACTATGGTGTTTGTGTCCAGATCACTTCACTCCTTGCACTGCCAACTGATATGCACTCTGATCCATACATGGCCCAGAAAATCTGAGCACCACAGAGACCTTTAACCATGATGTATCTCTTGGACCATTTCCATTTAAGGATTCGCTGCTGGTGTGTGCTGCACCCCAGTGAGCACTGGTGGAGCTCTGTGCTCTGCACATGGCAATCCCCAATGCCTGAAAAGGCAGAGACGTGCTCACCCATGTACCCCCCATCTTATTTCTTTCTTTTTTTTTTATTTTTTAATTTTTATTTTTTTAAGTCTGTTTGGTATCTATGTGAGATGCAGGTGGCAGTCTGGCAGACTGCACTTAAAATGACTTCCAAGTGGGATAGCTCCGTGTAATGGAAATAGGGAGTGTCCTCCAACCTGGGGTATTGCAGGAGAACTGAGCCCTGTCTCTGCCCATTCCCTCTGAGAAGGAAACAAGCTGAGCATCTTCTACATGGTACCTCTAGGGCACACCTCGTCCAGCAAGAGGAGCAGCAGGGCAGGTGGATGTCTGCCCACAGGTTCTCCACAAGGACAAACTTTGTTCCTCTGTGCAACACCCGGTGCAGGGAAGTCCTGGCCCATTCCTAAAGCTGCCAGGGACTCCTGCAGTACAACCAACAAGTACACAATACATCTGCTGCCGAGCTCGCAAACCTTTCATGTTATTTATGTACTAATCTGAACAGCGTGGGCCAGATTTTCATCTTAGTTATGCTGGAGTAAATGAGATATGGGTTTGGCCTCAGATCCAGAAGATCTATAGTCAATCAGTGCTCCTAATGTGCTCATCATGGAAATATCTTGGCATGGTGCGGCTGGCCCACTTCAGTGTGACTAGAATAGCAAAGCATTATATTAAGCAAACAGAACAGTTTGATTTATAGATTTGTGGTAAGAATAGTTCAGTTTTCCAGGGTGTTCAATTTAATTAACATTCTCCAGGGAAAAAACTGCTATTGTTTCCCTAACCACATGCCTTCCAATACAAAATAAACTCTTGCTGGTGTGTATGTGCTGCTTAATTATCCTAAATGGTTCCTTTTGAAAGTTGTCTATTGACCTGCTTCTACACTTCACAAGTGAAGCATATCCCATTCACTCAAGAGTGTGTATCTACCTGCACTCAGTGAGAAAGATACCAGATGAATTTTAACTCTGCACAAACACAAGCACAACCTGCTGCATGCTGCACTGCCAAGCGCTGTGTGCAGATAGGGCAGAGAGGGGAGTGTGCACAGCCAATAAATGCCAGCAATAGAATAATGGAATCATAGAATCATTTGAATTGGACCTGAGACTTGTCCAGCTCCCTGCAATGAACAGGGACATTTACAGCTCAGTCAGTTGCTCAGAGCCCTGTCCAGCCTGACCTTGGGTTTCTGCAGAGACGGGGCATCCACCACCTCTCTGTACAACCTGTGCCAGTGCCTCACTACCTATATTGTAAAAAACCTCATCCTTATCACCAGTATAAATCTCTCCTCTTTTAGTTTGAAACCTTTTCCCCTTGTCCTATCACAGCAGACTCTGCTAAAGAGTCTGTCCCATTCCTTCTTATAACCTCTTCTAGATACTGACAGGCCACTCTCAGGTCTGCCCAGAGCCTTCTCTTCTCCAGGCTGCACAGCTCCAGCTCTCTCAGCCTGTCCTCAGAGGAAGGTGTTCCATCCCTTGGGTCATTTCTGTGGCCCTCATCTGGATGCACTACTACAGGTCCAGATACAATACCTGCAGCCCTAAGTACTCAGGAGCCCTATGATTTGGCTGTGCCGGTGCTTAGGTTAAGGTGCAGTACAGGTTGGTCCCAAGCAGCCCCTTGTACAGATGCTGTGCTAAGTCTGGTGCCATCCTTGGGATGTGCCTGCCTTGCCACCCCTAGGATCTTGCTGCTCCTGAAGATGGAGAGCAAGAATGTGCTGGGGCTCCATGTATCCCAGAGCTTAAGTGGGAACAGCATGGGGCCAGTGAGCACGGTGGTGTGGGATAATGGGAGGGCGAGCTGTTGTGTCGTTGAGTCAGACATGAGAGCTGGCTGTAGCCGGCTCTGACTGAACACAATAAACAATCCCACTTGCAACATGCTGTACTATTTAAGGGCTCGGAGATGCCAGTGGGAGCTTTGCCTGGATAGCAGGCAGAGAACAGGTCCTTATTTTCTCTTGTGTCTCTCAGACGTAGCACAGCCCCACATGTGTGATGGGGCTGGGTAGCGTGGGGAAGCAGAGGGTGAGGAGGACAGCCCCACAGCAAATCATTGCTGCTGTCTCGCCTTTAGTTTTTACTTTCCAGCAACAGCATCTCAGTTTTTTTTCCCTCTTGGGTAAAAAATAAGGCCATATTCTAGGGAAAGATTAGATATTTTTCTCTCTGCTTTGCAATGCAAAGCAATTTATTGCAAGGTCCCAGAAGTTGTGTTGCTCCCTCCTGCAGCGCCGTCGACTCAAGCATAAAGCAACAGGTTAAAATATATTTGTGTGCTCATTCGTATGATACTAACATGTTAATCTGGTCAAAACAGCCGGCAGATTTCTCCCTAACATGACTGTGTATAGTTTTCATAAATGTGGAGGCAGCTTTCCTGAGAAGCATATTTTAGACACATCTAAATTATATTACGAGTCAAGGCCCAATTTGGTAACAAGCTGTGAGACATCAAGGATATTTTAATGAAGAATTCACGCTGGAAAAATGTATGTCACAAGACATATGAATAGATGCCTCTGTGATTACTAACCCTTTGCTTCCCGTGCGCTGATTTATGGTTAAATGCAATGCACCAGAAGGATTCAGATGAGGTCCGTGCCTCCAAATGGCCACTTGGGTCTCTTCTCCAGAAGGCAGCACTCAGAAACAAAGCGGCATCAGCAGAGATGCCTGAGGTTTGATTTGAATTTTGCTCCAGTTGACTGATACTATTTATACCCCAGGCTAATCAGAACCAGGGCTGTTTCATCACACTAAATGTCAGGAAAAATATATCATGTGCATCAAGGGAGAGATCTTGGCCCCACTGAAGTCAATGGCAAAACTCCCATTGATTTCACTGGGGCCAGGATTTCACCCTGAATAAAAACTCATGTTTTAGGCACAGTTTAAATGGCAATGGGTTTATCTGTGAAATTATTTAAGAATTGTTTTGGAGAAAGTTATATTACTGAAAAGCAATTATGTATTTATTTAGCCTATCTAAGCAGTTGATGCTTTCACAAGCAGTGCAAAGGAGCTTGAGCGGACCCACCTCAAGGCTGGATATGTATGAAGTGCATTTGGGCAGCTATTAGAAGACATAAATGAGTGCAATTCAATGTCTTCAGACAAAATTTCACTGAAAAGCTCCTGGGTTTGCATCTGGATGATCCAAATGTGAATATTTTTCCTTCTGAGTGACGTAGGATCTCACCAGGGCTCCAGTGCAGCGGATGTAACATATTGGAGTTGATGAGCCTGTTGGACACGAGCTTGCAGCTCTCTGTCCTGCTCCCACACTAATTGAACACAGCCCCAGGACTGCGGTGCTTACCAGGCTCCAGCAGCACTGAGCAGACCCAAAGATCTCAGTAGGGAGGTGGGCAGCTTATCGCTGCTGGCTTTGGACATCCTCAGATGGGTCTGGGGAAGCCCTTCATTCCACAGCCTTCTCTATTTTTTTTTAGTTGAGGGTTTCTCATCTTCCTAGTTAGCACCGCAGATGAGCAAAGTGTTGGAACTCAAGAGCTTCCATACTTGGAGAAGCCATGTTTTGCTGTGACAATTCGCAAGCAGAAAAGTAGGCTGGATTTCTCTGGATATTTAACTCACACTGCATATTCCTCCAGCTACGTTCTTAACTTTGAATAGTATCCGGAGTTCAAGAACCTAGCTTTGCATTTCAGTCAAAAGAATAGCCAGTAATAAAAGAAAACTAGAAAACAACAGTACACAAAACAATACTTGGTGATTGGAAAGCACCATTTTCCCCTTCAGAGCTCTTTGCTGTAGTGAATGAATCACACTTTTAACCAAAACTGTAAACCTTATATACAAAATATTCCCTTGTTTTGACCGGAGTTAATCAGGCTGATTAATTTTTTCATGATTTTCCCTGAAAACCACACTGTGGCATTGCTTCAGCACAGACTGCCCACTTTGCACAGACACCGCTCGTTCCTGAAATACTTAGGTCTCCTGGGAATTTACAGTGGGTCCCTTCCAAGTACTCAGTAAGTCTGATCTTGTTTAAATTACGTGAATGGACAAAATTGTAGCCTTTGATGCTACGCTGTGAAAACATTTAATGTATTTTGTTTTTGGCTTTCCTTTGACTGGTACAAGAAACAAAGCATGGGAAAGTAGGCATGTCATGATTTATGGGTGAGTGGCCAGTCACATTTGGAGCTAATCTGTTTTCCAAACATTTATACTTCCTAAGAAACATTTTTTCCAAAAGGATAGCTCCTGGAAGTGGCTGCAGGACTGGTCAGAGAGGGGGAAAACATGACATTTGATGTAGTCACCCTGATTAAGGCCCTGTCCAATTAGGTTTAACAAGACAGAGTTAGGGAACCATCCTAAAATATACTGAGGAGAGGAAGATATTAATGAACAAAGAGGCTTTTGGTCTCAAAGCAGCAGAGAAAAGAATTTCAAACCATCCTGACGAATGAGAGTGACCACAGCTAGATCTAGATGGAGGGGCAAAAATGGGACAACTCTGCCTCTGAGAACTAGTGTTGAGATTAAAATAGCAAACAAACAAACAAATCCTTTCACTTCTAGACTTGGCTCCACCAACCAATTAGTAACAATCATCTGATAGTTATTGAGCATGTCCTCTCTGGAGCAAACTGGTGGTCTCAGTGTTGGCTTTAGGGGACATCTGGCAGCATTCTAACAGTGTTCTAACAAAACAAGGTTTCTGCTTGCCATTATTGCTGGCCACCTCCATAGGAAGGCCAAAGGACTCTTTGAGCAAGAAATTAATAACCATAAAAACAAAAAACCACAATAGTTATTATTATTGTTAATTCACAAGAGGAAATTATACAACTGTATGAGGGTGGCAGCAATCACACAGCCAAAGGGGATTCCTGTAAAGCAGGGCTGAAATGTGTGATGTCTGGGGCTAGATTGGGAAAGCATCTGTGACTGCCACTGTCTTGGCCAACAGAGCAGGGACCAGACCAGGGTTTGCAGCCCTGTAGAGCTACAAGCTCTACCAGCTGAAGGAGCCCAGAGTTCCGCCTTTGTAGCCAGAAAATACCATGTAGCCACATCTCTCCTCTGCCTTGACCCAGGCAGCTGACAACACACTCAAACATGAGTTGCTTTTGCTTTTGCTTTCCTGTCTTCTCTAGAGGAAAGAGAAAAACTTTCAGAGTCTGTAAGTCCTAACTCCCTCGTGATCACTTCACTGATGTATAAAGAGAGAATTTTCACCAAATCCATGATAAGGATTGGAACGTAACACTTTATCATTCCTATGTTGGCCCTAAGGTGATAATTTAAATGAATTTTGCATTCTGTGCTGATTTATGGTGGCTAAATGAATGTAATAAAACTTCCCAGACCCTTTTCATGTGTATCATTGATAAAAACACTCACTAAAAGAAATGTGAAAATCTATCTTTGTGAGCTTTAATACACGATGCTGGCATCTGTTTTTCATTTAACAGGATGACTGAAATGAATGTAACTACAAAAAAAAAAAAAAAAAACCAACAACTCAAACAACCAAATGTGTACATATCATTGTGCAAAAATGGCCATTTCATCACTCACTGGTGATCAGCTCTGATTTATTTGAACGGCTCTTAGCGTCTGCCTTTCCTTCTCACCCAGGACTCGAGTTCAGCAGGAGTTTTTCTTGGGCAAGGTCTTCAGGCTCTGACCCAGACATATCCATCTGCAACAACAACAACTGGAAAGGGCTGTGTACGCTGTAATAGCAGAGTGAATCAGAAATACGGAGGAAGCCTTTAAGTTTCCATTCCGTCACAGTCTCCTATGCTTTGACATTTAGAAATCTTTATGCACAGAGTTAGAAACGTCCCATGGAGTGGTGGGAAAACTCAGCACTGCAGCCTAAACCCACCTGAATACCCAATGATGGCATCTGAACGTGTCCTTGGAAGAATGTCTTGGTGTCATTTGCATGCCGTTCTGACTTTGTTCACATGAATAATGGAATAACCACAGTGGTGCAGCCAGAACAAATGTCATACCAAATCCATCAATGCAGGCAGCAGCATCAACACCATTGGGTATTCACTGTGCTAAAACAGGGCTAGGATGCTTGGATCAGCGAGAAAGACGCCTGGTTGGGATGTACCTCTCAGTGATCCCCCTGTTTTCCAGCAGTTTTTCCTAACATTTCTTTCAGGTTCCTGCCTCTTCCAGCTCTTCTCAGTGTGCAACATCACAGCTGTATGGCTGTGAAACAGAGTGGAAAGGAACAAATCCTCAGGAATTTTGGATCTGCAACCTTCAATCAGCGTCGGGGGAGCTGTCCAGGCTCAGAAGACATCCATCAAGTTCTTACTCCAAAGAAATCCTCTGTCATCTGCCTTACTCCATACCCTCTGAAGCCAGTGGGAGTCCTACCAATAATTCAATAGAAATTGGCCCAGGACTCACCTAAAACACACCTGTTCCTTACTACATAACGTGATAAGCTGCAAAGGTTTGTTTTTTAATTGGACACTTAATACCAGTTTTGGCAGGTGATTAAACTGTGATTTACTTCCAAGGGAGATAAGAAGTAAATTTCAAAGGAGTTCTGGATAGGTGGTTTAACAGCACAGCTATTACACAGGCGCATTTTAGAAGAATGGAGCAAGGTAAGGAAGAGCCAGGCATGGGAGTTATTTTTGTTCCTACACCCAGAAGACTACATGAGATTAGAAAAAGACAACAAATCAGAGCAACATTTAAGTAGTTAGAAAGTAAGAGGTTCTGATTGGACATCAAAATTGCCTAACAAATGTTTAATCAGGAGCCAACGAGGAATGTGTTTCCTCTCCAGCTGAAGTGGAAGTGGCCAGCGCTATCAGAAGGTCGATGTGTACAAATCAAACAGTAAAGCTCAGCTGTCTCCCTTGGGTAAAATAAAGAGGCATGAAGTAGGGACTTGTCAGTCATCAAAGCCCTCATTAGTAGCAACTGCAGCTTAAGGAGCGTGGCTTCTCGTTGATGCAAGCAGGAAGTTACAGAACTCCAGTGAGAAAGCAAACATTTCATTTCATGCAAAGCAAGTGTTACATGACAGAATGAAGAAAAAAAGTTTGGGGAAAACAGATTAAACTAGAAGACTGCACATGGGATACTAACAAAGCCTTTTTTTTTGCGTTCTGCATGACAAAAATATATTATCAAACACAGTATTAAAATAGTCTGACTGGTAAAGGGGCAAATCTGAGATGAGGAAATAGCAACAGTTCACACCTGTCAATAGCTGGGCTTAATCTGCCACACTCACCTGGTTTCTCTGCAGATTTTTGATATTTTGCAAGGACTAATTTCAAGTGTATGCTTTTGTTCAGCTGGTTGAGATTACTGTAGGCTTCCTTGTAAAGACGTCAACTGTAGTCCTCGATGTAGAAGGCTTTGTAAGTAATGAAGATAAATCAATGACAGGGCCCAGAATAGTCTATCCTCTGTACCCAGACACGGACTGCTGGGACTGTTCTGGGCTTAGAACAAAGTGCCTGCATGTGGCTACTGTTTTGGGCTAGGCTATCTCTACTGAAGCTTTCATTTCCTCTACTTCGCTTGTGTTTCCACATATCCAACATGAATACTGTTCTACGTCCATTGTAAATGAGATGTAGAACAGAAGTAACAGAACAGCAATAACAGAAGCAACAGGTATCTCCATATGAAGATATGGTTGTTTTGGGATGAAACTGCAAAATGGAAGAGTGATTTGATGTGAACTAGAATATGATCTGATGCCAAAGTAAAAGCATCCTCAGACATTATTAAAGAGGTTTAGCACTTGCTTCCTGGTAGCACTAATTTAATCATTTTCATCTGAATAATAAATACATTTTTTAGGTTTTTTTTTTCCCTGAGAATACTGAAAAGAGCAACATTCTGCATGGTGACTGTAACTAGGTCAAAAACTGCAGTAATTACAGAATAATGGCTTGGAAAGGCAGTATTTCAGGACAAGGTGTTTCAAGGCAACAACTTCAGTAGTAAGAATGACAATGGTATTTATTGCAGGAAATCCCTTGCAAGAAAAATATCTGCCTATTACAGACGGCAATAAAGTAAAAATTTTGCCTCAGGCGTATTTCTTCCTAAGGCAGATCAGTAAATATCCGAGTTGCAGAAACATTAAAATACCTGTAACTAGTAAGAATTTACAGTTCTACAAAAAACGTTGTCAACAATATGTAGAGGTGCTTTAGAGATAAGTAGGTATTTACCCAAGATTTATGGATTATGGTATTCTGTGACATCGTAAAATGTGGGGAATCTGAGCGCACGATTATTTAACTGGTCAGCCAAAGGCTCTCCTCAGACTATTAGGTGGTGCCATACATCACTGCTGGGGTTATTTCCTTGAAAGGTCCTGGAAAAGGTGTTGTATATCACAAACAGCCCATGACCTCAGAAGCCAGACTGCGAGCACCTTTTCCTCCATTAGAAGTCAAAGTTAATACCCTTTGTGCGTGTGTTTTCTTTCCCCGAAATAAATTAATTAGCTTTGAGATCCTTTTTTCCAGATTGAAGCCATGACCTCTGCATTATGATGGTGTTGGTAATCGACTTTATTTTGAGTCTGATGATTCATCATGCAATCATTATATGTGATTTTCTTGTGCGCTCGTATAATTCATTAAAAGAAAGCAGAGTTATAAGCACCTACTTAAAATGGGTTGAAGGAGAAATCAGCCACAACAATTTACTGCTTTCATACAGCATGCTTCTAGTGTTTGCTGACTTTGATGAAGTCAGGGTTCTCTCCCCAAATTTAACATATAGAGGGCCTTGGGTATTGTGGAGCTTGTGTTAGCTGCTTTTAGGTGTTGTGTTGCCCCAAAGGCATGTTAAATTCTGTGCTCCGAGACCAGAATGCATTGATTAAGTACAGAAAGGTAATTAAGACTTGTAGTTCTGGAGGTGATCCATCCATTCATAAATTCCTTGTTTCCTGTTCCCTCCTTTCCCTTTCACCTTCCCAAAGGAGAAAAGACACTCCATGGCCCAGGTCTGTATGTTACTGTGCAGAACTCAAGTGCAAAACTGGATACTGACCTCCTGGAGGAACCACAGAAAGGACAATACAAAAGTTGTCCTGGGAGCCAGAGCCCTACCCTGGTGGGATGGGGTCAGGGATCCAAAGGGAATTTGAGAAGAAGCTGCTGGAGAGACAAATCCGCATGGAGATGTCAACGCGGTGTCTCTCCTTTTCATGGAAAGGGACATCATGAGCTAAAGGAAAGGCCTCGTTGCTGGAAGATGTCTGAAAAATGAAACAGCAGAGAAACCAATCGACACAGAGGAATTGCAGCAGCCAACGAGAATGGAGGGATTTGCATATCCAGAGAGAAGCTGCTGGGAAAGAGCTGCAAAGGGATTATGCAAATCCCTGATTGGGTGAACGTGGCTGATTGCCAGAGTAGGGGATGCACACACTGCACCGTACCTGGGTAACGATTATGCAAATAGCGCACCCCCAGCCAGAGAGCAGGGCAATTGGCTAGATGAGGGAAATTGCAGTTCCGCATCAGTAAGTGTCCAGCGCTCCTCAATCACACCTCACTGCAGGACGGAGTCAGCACAGGCAGGAGCCGCTGACAGCCTCACCGCATGCATCAGATGCTTGGACGCCCTATCGAGCAAATGGGTGTCTGGATTGCCGTTTGCATTTAAAGAGACTCTGGCATCAAAGGGATAAGAAAATGGAAGCTCAAATGAGAACTTCTCCATGTTGCCTGAAGTTGCGTGATCCCGGTGCAAATCTATTCTTGGTCAAAGAAAGAATGCAATTGCCAAGTAGATGAGCTCCAGCCTTAACTTACATGAGGGAGATCTGTAGAGACTGGAGATACAATCGAAACATCTGATTTTTAGTACTTACATTTAATAACATTTATTCTGTGATTTTTGGAAAAGCAATGACATAAAGATTAATAACAAGAAGACAACATTGTCCAGACATAATTACAATCTAAATGTAATATTCAGAAGTTTCCTTTTATTCTTTTTTCCCCCCTTATTATTCCACTGTGCACAAATATATGCCTGCATGTGTTCAGTTCTCAAATCCAATATAGCAATATCTCAAACTAATTTAATTTTGCCCTGAACAGTTTTTAACATTTTCAGGAGCTTTTTGCAAAAGGGAACTTCATTCCCATGGACATCAAATTCTGAAATGCTTCTGTAATATTCACTCAGAATGCTGAAATGGCAGGATTCAAAATTGTGGGAAATGCACTAATGGTGTTGTACAATTGACTGTTAGGTGACATTACCACTCCGCAGTAGCTGACAGGCAGGTGGGTATCAAGATATCAAGGTGATGGGCTCAGTTTGAAAACAGGAATATAACTGAGGAAGAGCTGGACAGGTTGGAAGAAAAGGAGAGAAATGTCCATCTCCTAACGTGGCACATCATGAGATCTCACTGAGCTCATTGGGAATGAATTCAAATATAGATTCATAGAATCATTAAGGTTGGAAAAGACAACTGACATCATTTAGTCCAAATATCATCCCATCCCCACTATGTCCACTAAACCATGACACTCAAATATGCAGTGACAGCTGTTCAGTCACCAGATCAGTTCTTTGGGAGGTGAGTACCACAACCAATTTCCTAGCAGAGCCCATGCTAGCGAGGAAAAGATAAGACACCTCCATGAGTTTTTCCCCACTGAATTATTCTATTATTTCCCCTAATTATTCCAGTGGGAGGGCAGAATCAGCTTCTGTGTGTAACAGGTTATTGGGGATATCACCAAATGCTCTTAGTCCTGGAGGACCAATTAATTTTAATGGAGGCTCTCCTGAAAATAGAGGAACAAGGCCAAGTATTATTGCAATGAGAGTCAGTATGCAATTGCTTCTGTGAAAAGAAATACATTAATGAGCAAGGCAGAGGGGCAAACCTAAGCTGGTCTGCAGAAGGGCTACGGTGTACAAGCATGTCTGTAGGAAGCCCAGATTTGCTATTCCCTCTGCCCATAAAGCAAGCTTGTTCTGCCATACTTACTTTTAAAATTAGATGTCCCTTGACGAAAGATGGGAGCAGCTCTGGTATGTCTTTGACACTGATCTTTGAAGCACAAATGTAGATATGAGCAGTTATATCTTGAAGCCACAGGGTACAGACAGATACAGGACAGTGATCTATGGCGAGCAGAGACTTGCAGGAGCTGTTTGTTAATTAATGTTCATTTCTGTCTCTCTCGTTTTTTTTAAATAAGCAAGGACATATTTGGAGAACGTCAAATTCTGACAACTGATAGCTCCTTGAATACTTCTAGCCCACTTTTGTGGAGCTGTAGGACAAATATGACTTAAATAACTTGCATCTGCCATGGCAGCTGTTCCACAAGGCAAAGAGATTCAAAGAGAAAAGGATGTGAGTTGCACTCTCTTGGTGAATTCACTCTCAGCATAAGTTATTTCAAATGTTACATATATGCAGAAACATACTTTATCTATTTATGCCAAAGTTGGTTTAAATGTTTTGCTTTTCTGAAAGCCAGAGTGAGATTTCCCATGGATATTCCACATGGTTAATTCCCTGCTTTTTTTTGGTTAATTATGCTTTCGAATATCCTATAGTGACAAAGCAAAAAAAAATAAATAAAAAGTAACAGGAACTCTGAAGAAGCAGGTAGTAAAGGGAAAGAAAATAAAACACTGCTGCTAGTTATATATATATATCTCTATATATACATATATTACATCCATAGGAGGAAAAAGTGGTGAGAATTTTGTGCAAAATCCTTTAGGCAGTCCCAAACTAGAGGCATTTGGAAACACTGCAGACTAATGAATACGTGCCTTCCTTTATGTGGTGCTAAACTTGCATAGACCTGGGGCTTCTAGTGCTAGTCCCAAGACTGCTTTCTTTGCTGCTGAGATCCAACTAGGTTTGAGCTGAAATGAATCTGGCCTGACTATGAAGTAATTAAAGGCAGGTTTTGGTCTTGTCTTTTTTTTTATCCAGATGCTCTGATTTCCCCATGCCTGTCCCCCCTGCCTGGTACATTTCTGCTGTAGGATGTGGCGTGCTTGCCTAGGGAACCTGGCGCAGTGGTGCGTAGATGACCTTACTGACACTAGGAATTTTGCCCTGCCAACGTTGCTACCCATTTTGCACCATCAGAAGTGTTCTGGGAGAAAACTAAACCATAACACTAAGTTCTTGTCCAAATCTATTTTAACTATACCTCTATTCTTAAGTAACCACTATTTTTAAAATGTGATCTATGATTTTAGTGCTTCTGGACTCTACCAACCAACATAGATCTAAAATTGGTCAGGAAGGCACAAAAAGATGGGGACATTCTAGGAAACCCTGTTGAATTTTCCTCTGTCCTGGCAGAGCAGATGACGTTTGGGAGGGCCAACTAGTTGGCATGTGAGAACTTCATAATGCCATGTATATTATGTTACACCTTCTGCAGTGATTCTGGCTGTGATGCAGCTCCACACTTGTTCTTCCCCATCTGCTGGGATGTGCAGCAGGAAAGACACCAAGGATGGCGGGAGCAATAGGACTGCTGCAGAGTTGCTGCAGGGTTTTGGGGGCCTGCCATGGAGCCAGGCTGGCCTTGCTGCCCTGGGGGCTTTTTCTTAAAAGATGTAATTCTGTAGTGCTCAGGAAGGCTGATTTATGGCATCTCCTTTCTCCTTGCTGTATGGAGCGGCGATGGGCAGTAAGTATTTTTTAAGGATGTTTCAGTCTAAATAATATGACTTTGTCATCATGAAAGACTAACAAGCTTGAGGCAAAGAGCCAGGTGTTACACTTGTTGCAGAACTAGTTTTTTTTTTTTTTGGCTGGCTTGACACAGAACAAAAGTTTTTTATGTTCTTTTTCACAGTGTTGGTCTATATCTGCTTGCCTGCAGAGCCGTGTGGGCAGCAGCTATCAACAGAGCACTGATTCTTGTTATTTTGCAAAGAATGATACAGAGGATGTCAGCCCACTGTGAGAGAGGTGGAGCAGAATGCATCGCACAGCCCTCCCTGTGGTCACAGTAACTCCCGTCCCACTTGGGTTGGTGGTGAATGGAAGTTGTGAGCAGTCAGCACTGCTTCAGTGCCAGTGTCATTATTTATAGAGTGGAGCATCAAAGTTCAGGCTGCCTCAGCTCCTAGTGGGCAGGTGTCCCACTCACAACCACTGTGACAACTGACGTTAATTGGTACCCATGTTGCAGTCCCAAAGGGAAGGCTAAAGATTTAATGGGCAAGGAGAGTGGGTGATTCCCATATGCCTCAAGGTGGTCCCTGCAGAGTGGGGTTGGGGCACATGGGCAGTGCTGTGAGCCTTAACCTTGCCACTTAGGCTGCACTGGAATTGCTGAGGCTTATAAATGGAGCAAAGACCAAAGGGAGAAATGAAAACCAGGGGATTTGAAAAAGAAAAGCACATTGTTTCTCAAGGATACCTTAGAACTGAAGCAAATATTTTTTTCCTGGATGAATGAGGAGCAAAATGGGTGAATTCTTCACATGTGTGGATGCCTTGACTTCGTGTAGGTTGCCAGTTCATGTAAATGCACAACTTAGCACCAGATGCTGCCATTTTTCAAGAGATGCATGATTTTACAGGCTACTTACTGATGTAAATCAGATTTTATTATCACCTTAAATGGGCAAGTAGGAAATAGCTGCATCATTTTTGCATGGAACCAGCTAAAACCCAAGTAACAAGACATTCCATGTTTAGCTCTGAAACTCTGGCTCCTTTTTCCTTGAATTTGTTGATTTACCCTAAGTGTGAATAACATTTTTTTTTTTTTTTTTGTGGGATGCAGGATTTTAGAAATAATAAAAAGAATGCTTTGGAAATGTGGCATCTCTTCACTCAGCAGTGCAGGAGGCAAGATCTCCCAGTGCTAACTGCTCTTGCCTCAGTTATCTATCTTCATGTCCAAAACAATTTATTTTCAGATCGACTATAAAAGCAAGGCATCACATAATTGTCTGGCTATAAAATATGTAAAGTATTGCACTACTGGGGCTCATTAGCAGAAGCATAGATGCTTTTTAGTAATCCATAAGGTGATACTTGTTAATGAATGCTGCAAATTATTCTACTAACTACCTACAGATTAATAATAGATATGTCTGTTGCAACAAACAAGTCTCAGGTCTCTGGAGAAAACTGGAGAAAGTGGATAATAATTAGAATAAGAGCACAACAGTTATATTTGCAGTTGTGATCCTATCAACTAAGTGGTGGTTATAGTTTGTTTTATGTCTTCTATAAACACCTTGTGGAGTAAGCTTCTAGGTGAATAACACTGCATGCAGCTTGGGCTATGGATAGGAAGGAAGAGTGATCTTAACTTTGACTTGTGGGTTTAATGCTGCCTAATTTCTGGCAGGTTAAATATTGTAGGACTTGAAACCTTGCAGCAGTGATCTCTGTGCATGACCATCCATCCATCTCAAAGGAACCTGAATATGAGCATCATATTTATGTATCTGTGTTCTGGACACTTGGCAAGGTCTCTTGCAGTTTTCATTATAGTGAAGTTTCTAAATTATTGCAGCATGTTGAACTCAGACAAAGAAATATAAAAGAGGAAGAGTGTTATGAGCTGCAATATATTAAGTACTCTATTCATGAGAATAACTGAAAAAGGAACAAATGTCTCAGTGGTAAATAGGTCTGAATATCTCTAAAGATCTTAAAAAATACTACTAAACCTAATTTACTTGGGAGATGCTGGATGGGAACTGTCAAGACATGGCCTGAACAAGTGATTGAGCACCTGGTGAAGGGACACAGCCAGACCTGGGAGCACAGGTGGAAGCAATACACCTGTGCAACTGGAAGGGTGCACACCCCTCCCTAACCTCATAAAGGGCTGGCCACTGCAAAGGAAGGTTTTCTACTTGGAGATCGCATCCTTTGGAGTGTTTGGTGAGCCCTGATTCTCAGAAAGAGGTAAGTGATTCCTTCTTTATTATCAGATTGTGATCTTTGTCTTTTGTGGGTGATGCTAAACTGGTTTAAAGCAGCTGTATCTGCTATTGCCTTTTTCTGCAGATGCGTTGTACTGTTAGCTAACCTTTGCTGTGGAGTGAGCTTTGGAGGCTGATTTATGGTGCGTTGTTCTTGCTTGCATAGCTATCAGATGTCATTGGGCAGAGCCATCCCAGCGTTGACTAGGGCTGTGCATCTGTAGAAGAATACATGCATCTAATGGAGCTCATGTGAGTTACTGAGTCTTGTGCTGGTTGAAATGCATGGCTGTGTGGGCCCAAACCAGGCAGATCCACAGTGTTAAACCCAGTAGAGCACAGTGTTGTACCAGTACTCTTTAATGTGCCTTGTATTGTTTATTCTATGTGCCAGCAAGACAGCAGGTGAAATCAGGGACTACACAAATACTTGGGACCCCTACACTTCGTAAAGTGTTTCAGTTACTATGTGTAAGGTGTGATGCTCCAATGACGCTTGGGAGAAACACCCTGGAGAGAGAAAGTAAATTATCCCTGTCCATCTTTTGAATCAATTTTTAAGTCAATTATATAATCACTGAGATTGAAAAAAAACCACCAAGGTCATCTAGTCTGACCATCAGCCCGTAACAACCACGATCACTAAACCATGTCTCTCAATCAAATGGAACCGTGTAACCAAACTGGCTTCTACAGGGTGTAGTGGATATGAAATCATGCTTGCTGCTTTCAGATGCTTTAAGCTGTGCCATCTCTGACCTAGGCTTACTCTGAAACTCCTTGAAGCCATGGTAAATCTTTCAGTTAACTCCTTTAAGCTTTGGGCTATTTTTCCCTTGGCAATTCTCAAGCCTGCAGATGGCATGCAATTCTGCAAATATAGATGGTGATTTCTGGAGAGCAGGAGGTTCTCTACAAAGAACCTCCCAGTTTTGCTTTGTCGTCAGATAGAAGAAAGTGAATGTTACAGAGCTCTGGAGATATCTTCTGCTGATACACATGCACCTCAACAGTGGTTGAAAACTTTGTCCATTGGAATCCATTATGCTGCTGTGACCTCAAATAGTGGATGAAATTATTCAGTGGTAATGATTCACAACTGGTGTAGCATGAGGAATAAGTGACAGGGCAGTTTAATTTGGGTGTATAAGCACACTTCAGTCCCTGTGTGATAACCCTCCAAATCGATAAGTTCTCTATTATTTTCTGCTTATATTAAAAAGAATTCCCAGATGGTCTTGATTAAACAGTGTCTAAACAAATACTTTCATGATCACTTTGTAAGTTGCTATAGGGTCTCAGGAACCTCAGTGAGCATGATCACTTATGTGAGTTTGGCAATTAACACAGTAATTGTTACAACACAGCAGTGCACCATGCATTGCCACTAGTCAGGGATGCAGTGATTCAAAATACGTATCTTCTGTTCTCAGGATGGATTTTTCAGTGCTGTATCAGATTTCTGGAAGGGAGCAGTGATGTTTGAGGACCTGAAAAGCTCTTTTTCAGGTAGTCTGACCCACTGGATGCAGGGGGACAACCTGAGACTCATCTTACTCAACATCTTTACCTCTTTTTCTCCATCTGTCAAGTTAGATTATGAGATATAGATGTCTCTTGTAAAATCCTGTAGTCTCTAGGTGGCGGGACATGCTATACAGAAAAATATCTCATGGTTTGCCATGGATGCCTGGATAGAAAAATATTGCCAAACCCTTTGAACCCGATGTTAAATAACTGCTGAAGTGAATAGATGTATTAGCTATTTCTCAGCACTAGTTAAAGATATAACCTACTTTATTAATTCTCATATAAATTTGATTCCTAAAGGAAATTTTACTATCCTGACATGGGTCTGGGGAACTTCACACTACAGAACAAAATAATCAAATTCAAAGTCAAAATCAAATATGAACATTTACTGGAAGTTCAAAAACATTCAAATTATAAGAATTCAGTGCTTAAAACTATAGGGAGCTTACTGCTCACAAATCATTGAAAGTATTAAAAAAAAGGACACTTCTTTACTTAAAAGTATGAGTACTTGTTATTTCTAAGTAGGATTAAGTATCTGGACTTCCTATTACACAATGGAAAATCCCTTTCTATTGGTAAGATTTTAATTAAGTACCTTGATTTCTATAAATGGAAGCTTCATTTGACACTCGTGGCCAACTTTGAGTAAGTGCTAATAGAAACTGAGTAAATTCTGCAAACTACATAATGCTGAGTGCTGCTCACTCAGACTTCTCAAAGAGAAGACTGCTGCAATTTCAGTTCCTTTAGAGGATCTGGAACAAGCACATCGCAATGTCGCACTGCTAGAAACCAGAGCAAGAACTGAGACGTGCCTCAGCATACATTAGTTTGTGCACAATAGTGAAGTGAGGTATTGTCTTGGTGGATACTATGAAAATATGCATAGTAATGAAAATATTTTTTAAAAGCTGGGTACACACAGATGACTTGTAAAGAAGCTGAGCTGCGAAAATTTTTCTTCCTGTGCAGTTTTTAAGCCATGTATCTTGCTTTATGGCAAGAAAACCTACCAGAGGATGCAAACGCATCCCCACTTGCACAGGAACTGGGGGTGGGGGGGGAAAGAGATCATCTTGCACATCTACCTTCAATGATAGCTTATTGCCTTAGATTTGAAAACGCCAATACTTCTTCTATAACTCTGTGTTAAAGATGAAGTCTTCTAAATAAATAAGCAAAGATACATATTTTGATACATTTATTTTGTGAAACTATCCAGATGATATAATGTGGATATGTTGTCACCTTAACCTAGTGAGAGGATTATCTTCATTAGACAAATATGTGTAAAGTAGATATTTACAGAGCATTAACTTTATGGATCTAGTAAAGAATGACGCATACCTCTGAGATAGGTGGCTTTTAATATTTTAATATTATGCACTGAGAGGGAAAGACATACCTAAAGAAGCACTCAATGAATCATAGAGCTTTGCTTACATGTTGAAGGATACTTGAGAGTATCAAGGGTTTGATTTTCAATCCGCTACCTGAGCAAATAATTGTTATATCACAAATGATAACTGCAGAAATGTATATGATGTGATTTTTATAAACAAATTTCACTTATTCTCTTTGTGCATAAGCAGAGGGTTAAGTTCCCCTCGCCTAGTTTTAGCTGCTTGAAATACAGGCACTGCCATCTGAGTTACTTGCTTGGATGGAGTCTGGACTTCTATGTGACTGTTGCAGTCAATAATGAAGAATAAGGTGCAATTCATCTGACCTATTTCTTCCTTTGATTAGGATGAATCGCCCCTCTATTTTTCCACTCTAACTGTGAAGTCAAATTGGAAAGTCCCCCTGAATCTAGAATTCTACTTTTGACTGCCTTCCTTGTATTCATTCTTGTCTTGTTTGCAAGGTGTGTGCTCTTGTTCGTATGATTATTACTTTACTTGAATGAAGTCCAATAGACTTTAACATGAAAAACTGTTCAACTGATTTAGCCTAATGTAAGATCTTTCTAATAATTCAAATTTCCTAGTATTTAGTTTGCATTTCCATATGCCACTTTCATCCTTTTTCATCCCTCCCCACCATATACATCTGGTGTATTCTGCACCCATTCTCATGCTCTGTATTGTAGCAGCACCTCTTCCCTCCCACATGGCTCTTCATCATGCAGGCAGCTTTAATGAACTATTTCCAAAAGTGGCTTGGAGGACGATTTCCCATGGGAATATGCAAAAAAGTAGGAGAAGTTCTTTTAAAAACTGGTTACTCACAAACACAACTGGATTTGATTAATACTTCGTATTATTAAATTTACTATGTGGATTGTTGGAAGTTATCGCTGCAGTAATTGAAAAGTTTTGGTGGCAGTTCCAAATAATGCAGAGGGAAAATGCAAATAATAAAATCAGCTCTCTTATGAAATGAGTATAACTTGTGCTATCTACTGAACAAAACATGGTTGGTGAAGAAAGTGGACAAGAAGTAACAAATTTTAAACTAAAAGAGGGTATGTTTCAATTAGACATCATGAAGAAATTCCTTCCTCAGAGGTTGGTGGTATGGACTGCCCAGAGAAGCTGTGGGTGCCCCATCCTTGGAAGTGCTCAAGGCCAGGTTGGGTGGGATCCTGGCAGCTGACCTGGTGGCTGGTGTCCCTGCCCACAGTAGGAGTGCTGGAATTGGATGCTTTTTAAGGTCTCTTCCAACCCAAGCAATTCTATGACCCTATGACACGCTATTTAAAATAAATAACATTGTGAAATATGCCTTTTTCTTGCTTTTTGACTGCCTCTTGTTCGACTTAAAAATCATTTTTTCCTTTAAAAAACTTTTGTGGTGTTTTCCTTTATTTGGTGAAAAGATTTCACTGAAATGATCTGATAATCAATGTCTGAGCACATGATTAGTTGTGATTAGCTACCTATATCACACAGTGTGGTTTTTAATCCCTGTCTGAATAGGTTTTGCTCTTGGGATCTGTGGGGACCAATAGAGAGCTCGTTGTTAAGCAGGAAATAAATTAGAAGAAGCAGAAACATTTTAGGAGATTGTGCACCCGCCAGTGCTGAGGCTACAAGCAGCCTTTTTTACTTATGGACTATTTCTAGCAATACTGAGCTCTGCAGATTAATTTTGTTGTGTTTCCTGTGACCTTTACACAAAATAACTGGGTACATGTGATCGTGGTGTATGAGCGTAGGAAAAAGTGGAAAACATTGCGCTTTGTGTTCAGCGAGAAGATCTTCCTTCTTTGCTGCTTAAGTCCTGGCGAGTGGAGATGGAGGGAAGCGTGGAATGTAGTTTTCTGGCATTTTCTGTTTGGGATTTCAACATGAAGTTGACTAATCAGTACAAATCCAATAGAAAAGGCACAGAGTCTGAAATGCCACTGTTGTTCTGCAGCACCCCTGAACAAGTTCTAATCAAAGTCAGGTCATAGGAAGATGAAACAGATTTGCACTGAAATGAATGATGAAACCCCCACTCTTTCTCAGCGATAGACTATCTTGGTGAAACAGGAGTGATCACACAAACCAAATGTGTGCTTGTAGTGAGCTAAATGGAACTCAGTTGTCTCCAGTGGTCATTATAGCTTTTCTTTGCATATTAGCCTTCATTTCTATCACACCTGCTTTTAGAGCTCTGGGCAGGTATTGACAAAAATTGGAATATATTGCACCTCTGCTGCCTAATTACAGTGGTGACAGCAGAAGAGAAAGGATATGCATGAGATCTGAGCTAGGTGTTAAATCATAATCATATGTGTTTGCACCATGCCTCATTCCTATATATGGTATGAAAAATACCCCTCTAATTAAGGTTACTTTGTTAGACTGATAGGTAATTACTGGAGCAAAACTTGTAACCTCCTGGCCCTTAGAAGTAAAAGGTTGAAAATAATGGGGTAGTCCTCCTATAAATCTATGAAGAATGGCAAAGGAATACCAACTAACTTAACACAGAGGAATTTTATGTTTCTATATGCTCTCTTTAATGCTTCTTAAAGAGCTCTGCTTAGATTCATATTTCTTTCAGCTTACAGGACATTCTGAATTTAATCTCCCTCTAGCCACCAGCCTACAATGATTTCAGCTGTGGGTCAACAAAGTTAAAGCTGATAACCGTTCCATTGCAGCCTTCCAGCTTTAGAGGTCAATGAAAAGTTTCTCAGGAGGAATCATTCAAAAATAATATCTACTTTTACATGAGAGATTTAAGTTAGAGTTTGATTTCCTCCCTCCTTTGACTTGGAGACTTCTCTTTGATTAAAACGAAGAGGAGTACTAAATGCTGAAAACCTGCTTGGGAACACATCTCTCTTAAAGAGCCACTGCCACTGCTGAGCTCACGTCTCTAATATGAACCAGGATTTTGTTGGTCCAACAAGGAATAAACATTGCAGACAACTGCTAGGAAAAACTGGTGACATTAGGGGGCCTATTAACACGCTGTCAAATTAACAATAAATTTCTAATTCCCTTGAGTGTCATATGTGTTTTTCTTATAATATTGGCTGATTCTCTCCTGCATTAGTGAGGTGGGACTGCTGCCAAAAATATGCAAATGGAAATCCAGTGGACCTGCCTTTGTAAATTCAGATATCTAGGAATTCGCACTTAAATGAGAGTTGAAAAACCCCCAGCCTGAACCAAACAGTTGCTTGGTAGCACATCCTGTACTGTTAGATTGCTTGTGCCAGTGCTAGAAAACATCAATATGTAAATACCTTGACCTCTACTCTCCTGAAGTCTGTATTATCTGAGTTTTTACAGTGGAAGTGTCGGGTCCCCTTTAGACTCTCTCCTAAATTTAAATACAGATCTGCAATCAAATTCACAGAGCTTTCCCTAGGAAACAGCGAGTCTTGTAGTTCCCAGATAATGTAGACAAACAATTCACATTGCCTTGGCTCTTCCTCCCTTTCTGAATCTGAAAATTATTTCTGAGGCTGAAAACCTCAGAAATAATCAAAAAGCAGAAGAGAAACACACGTATCTCTACACACATGGAAAAGAAGAGCATATTTAATATAGTAACAGATTGTATTTTTCCTTAGGAACAAAACAAAGCAACCATAACGCTACACAAAGCACTGGCAAACATTGCACAAACCTGCTCAGTGGCCCCTACTAAATACGGGGTTAGGCATTATGACATGGGGTATTGGAAACAACCCCACTCCTGCCTCTTTGCAGCCCCCTTCCCATATGTTCCTTATTTCTGGTTACCTTCTAGCTGCCAGATGTTCTTTCCCACTACCACCATTCTGGACCTGCAGATCCCTTTTCTGGGCAGGAATAATAGCACACAGATTTCAGGAATATTTGCCTTTATTTGATGCTATTCTTGTCCCACCCTTGCCATGGCTCCAATCTCTCTGAAAATTACATGAGAGATGATCTTCATTTGGAAGTGGCTGTATTGGCCTTATATCCATAGATTTGAAGGCCAGCAGGGACCAATATCCCTATTTACCTTGGATTTCTGCATAGGATTGCTGTAGCTTTTAGCCAGTGATGCTGGTGTGGAGTTCAACAGGCAAGAACGTGTCTCCTAGCCCCATACTCCTGATTGCGTGCAAGCCAATGGGCAAAATGGTTCAAGGGGATCAGCTCTAAAACACAGCTCTTTTCCATTGGAATGGGGTATTGTACTAGATGTGAGCAGGGAGGGCCCATGCCTGGCATACTCCTTATGATACCACCTTGCCAAAATGGTACTGATCCCCAGGTTCTTTTGTTACTCCCATCAGTTGCCTTGGTATTCTTAACATATGAGAGAGAGAGGGAGAAAATTTCAAATCATACAATTCTCAGTCTCTACAGTTAGATTAAAAAAAGAGGCTCCACTTTCTTTGACTTTCTGCTGCTCTTATGCAGTAGGATCCAAATCACGTTCAGTCTTAATGGGAAGTTAATTTAAATCGTATGAAAATCATGCAGTGTTTCCCTGAAGTCTACATGCTAAATTGCCATTCAGGAATTTATACCTTTCAGCAGGAAAAAAAAAAAAGTACTTTCATTCTTACTCAAGACAAGTGATTTGAGGTGTAAATCCAAAACAAGGAATATGAAATAAGAAAAAGATGGAAGAAGCAACGTTACATGTTTATCCTCTTTAGGTACTCAGGATGCAGCTAAATGCATAGTAGGGTCCACAAAAGCATGTAAGTAATAATCTATGAGTTTAGGAAAGAAAATGTTTTAAAAACTGTTTAGTGTAGATGGTTGTTCTCCTTTAAAAATATTGCAAGCCTTGTTGAAGAGTTCTTGCTGTGTTATGCAGTTCTGAAGCCTCCAAAACACAACCAGAGGAGAACTTTTATCACGTCTTGAATAATTTCATGTTTTAAGTAAACGGGTAGACGGGGCCCTGCTGGCTCTGGGGTATTTTTTTACATTGATTTTTTTTTTTGGTATAGAATGCAAAATGCATGACAAAAGCAAAAAATATTGCTTAAAGAACGAAAATCTAGAATGTAACACAGCTAGTTCAAATGAGAGCTGGTTTAAGTTGGTCAGTTATTAGTTGCACAGCTGTAAACTATAAAATCAAATTAATTTATTGCATAATACCATATTTCAGCAGTTTTGCACCGAGGATGCATTTAGTGAAAGTATTTTCTGTATTTAAAAACACAGAGAAAATCTTTTAAGTTTGTTGCATGCCTGGCTATAAACCAGTCCTGAACTTCTCTTATGTAAACTCATCAGAAATCCCCAAAACAGCAAAATGCAACTGTTGGATAAGAATCTCACAGAGGAGTGGAGCTCTATGAAAAAAGCAAAATGTTTCCTGGATGACACGAATCTGGTCGTTACCTTTCTCTCTGCTTTGGGTGACATTCTGAAATCCATTATGTCAGTTTTAAGGGTGTTTAGTCGTCTTCCTTTTGTGAATGGAAAGCTTTTATTTTACTTGCTGATTGCACTAATCTTCACTTTCATTAACCTCCCTGCCTGCCTTTCCTATAACTGCTGAGTACTTGCAAGCAGCTACCCAGAGCACTTCAGCCCTTTCAGTGCTTTCTGTCATGAACCTTAAGTTGTGACAGTAGCAATGATTTTTTTTTTAAACTTTTTTAGATGACAATCACTAAGTTTTGAAGGCATTTACCCTGAAAAGGCTTTTATTTCCTGACTCATTTCCTTGTGTCTGGATACCCCAGAAGGAGTGTAATGGTGAGTGTGCATGGAGGTGACAAAAACCTTAGTAATAGCTTCTGGATGATGATTAAGCTGTTCAAACCACCAGAAGATGAAACTGGCTCTCTCTCCCTTCATTCAGCTCACTGTCATCAGGTTGGAGGATTTGGGGAACTGGGGGCAGAAGAGAAAACTCTATCGTTGAAGGATTTCTCTCTCTGAATCTTCTCTTTTCCTGTGCATCCAGTGCCCTGGCCATACTGCTTGTGTTTTCCTTCCCTGATGGCCTATAATGGCAAGAAAAGAACGAGTTATAAAATGGCGTTTGTTTTCAACCTGGAGATACAAACAATACATGCTTGTAGAGAACACGAACTTCCTGTAGAGGTCAAGTCTCTTCCCACCTACACAGTGCTACTGGTCACAAGAGTTTTGGCATTATAGAACAGCACCAGCACAAATGGATAAGGGATGATACAAAGGAGCAGAGTGACAGAGGAAAACTGAAAGTTATTATTGTTCTGATTTTTTTTTTTTAATTGGCTCACATACCTCTGAGCTACCTCCACACTTTGCAGTTTCTCAGTATGTTCAGGCTGTCACAAGATTCCTGGAGTAATAGCAACTTCAAGACTTTCCCAGGCTTCTATTTTCCCCCCAGGGACCATGGAAAATAGCACAACAAATAGTGCAAACCATGACATTCGCAAATGTCATGGTTTGGACACAATCGCCACAATATAAGCAATTCACAGCCCTCCAGGTCTACCCAGCGATGGAGTGGGGCACTACCGAACTCAAAGATTTAAGATATGTTTTTATTCTTTGAGATATTCCAGAGATGGTCATTTTGCACATTCATTTAAGTTTTGAGTCACTTTCATGCGGCTGGCCCTTTGGAAAAAGCTACGTCAAAATAGATTATACTATAATTATATATCAATTTATATGCATTAAGTATGTAAGTATACCAGATTAACAAACAAGATTAAGTTGAGAACTGAATAATGAACGTAGAAGTGAGCACTTCCTGAATTAGCACAGTGGTATCAGGATCCGGTATTGTGCCTTTGTTTAATATTGGAAATTAAGCAGGAAAAGTAGTTTAATTTTGTGTACGCTCATAAAAAGCCATGTAGATTTAATCATGCTCATTTTATGGAATATTACTCCACTTACTGTTTTGATTTATTTTTCATATTTTTGCTAGGAGAATTTGTTATCAAGTCTTCTGTTTATGAGCAATTATCTTCTGAATATGAAAAATACATACTGTGCAGCCTCATATCCGTATCTCTGGCTCTGTGAGCATCACTTTTGTTTGCTGCACAAGACATGGTTATAACAAAGACATTTGAGCTTCTGGAATCTGAAGCATGAGGTTGTTGTAAGTCTGTGCCCATAGGTAACAATTACTTCACTTATTAATAGATCTCCCTCATCTCTCATAAAATGACTTCCAAAGGATCTCTTGGGATAGGGTTGGGGAGTGTGTTTTATGATAATTAATGTCGAACTACCTTGAAAATACCATGTCTGGTTGCTTTACTCCCCCAAAACACATTGTCTGCACAAAACCAGCAGGTTGCAATGACTGGGAATGGACAGAAATCAGCTCCATGGGCCCTCCTGGTGCACCGCAGGGCCGAATCCCATTTTATTCTTTGGCATCAGCAAGTCATAACTAAGGAAACGGGACATAGCAAGGCTAGAAATGAATAATTTATGTAGGGCATTCAACAGGATATGAGAAATAAAAGATCAAAATGTAAAACCTCATGGCAATTTGGTGTGTGTGTGTATTCAGGAAATTTACAAATGATTGTTTTAGCTAAAAACAATCATTAAGATCATTTATTAATAACAGCTCAGTGTATTCAGGCAGGCAGTCAATGCAGCAGTGTAAGGGGCAGGTCTTCCCTGGAGTATGTGTGGGTCATCTCACTTCTTGTGGAATCTGTTGTAATACAGAGTTAAGTACTATTTTTGTAAATAATTGATAAATTTGTTTAAAGATCTTTGGATTGCTAAAGACAGTGCCACAGAATGAAAAAAGCCCCATGGGCAGATCTAGATTATTAACCAAATGATGCGGCTGCTTTGCATAGTATTCACTTTATAAAAAAATGCAGAAATGTAGATCAGTATACAATGACTACATTAAAGGCATCACAAACCCATGTTCAAGGCCTGCAAAACTGCAGCCTGTCTCATAGATCCCATGTGTACCAAAGCTTACCATGGGCCAGTAGAGGCTTACCATTCTTTCTTATGAGAAAAAACACAGACCGATGTTCTCAAACTGTTGCTCACCCGGTGTTCCTTTCACAGTCCATTGTGCAGGGCAAGGTCTACAGTCCTTTTTAACACACGGAGAGGAAAAATACTGGGCATGCAGTGAGGGATGTCCAGCCTTTTGCTGGGACTTGGCCATGAAAACCCCTGAGGAAATTTATATGTCAGGGAGGAATGTGAGGGGAATGTCAAGATAAAGCACATACCTGCCTGCTCCTGAGGACAAGAAGGGATTGCTTGCCCCAGAGTGTTTGCAGCAAATATCAAAGTCGTCTGCCTCAGGTTCTGTGCTTACTTGGTATATCAAAAGGTCTGTCACTATATTATGTTGTCATTTGGAGATGCCACTTGGGTCTTTTCTTAGGAAAACAGACTTCATTTTAGACACCTCAGTCAATTTCCCTGCTTTAGATTTTTCCCCTTCAGGCCAAAGAATCCCAATTTCACTACCAATTATTCTTATTACAGAAATCCCTCCAGTCCTGCTCAGACTGCTCTGCTTGGGGCTATGCTAAAGCTGAACTGAGAACAGTCCCAACACCAGAGAATTTACATTTAATTTAAGGCGGGATGCAACAAGTGGGTATATGAGACAATAACTGAGGTGAGGGGACTGGAAAGGAAACCAGTGGGAGCAACTCATGGTCACATTGATTAGCTCTACACAGCATAATGATTTAGAGACAGCTGCAACTTTTATTTTATTGTTTTATGTTATTGTTCTCCTCTTCTCCTTCCAATGAATAAAACTTAATCTCATGATTTAGAGCTCAGGCTGTCAAGTGCTCAGACTCCTTGAGACACTGTTAATCCTTCATTTCAGATAACAGGTCACTTTGTCTTTCACAGGTTGAAGCCTTGGCTTTGCTTACCTGAAGTCCAAAAGGATATCAATGGTATGACCCAAAAGCCACCAAGTGTAGGGTGATTATAATTTCATATATGGATATGCAAATTGAGAAGCTTAACTCTCTTTATAGTTTTTCATCAGATTTGAGAACTTAGGTTCTAAAGTTATCCATTTCCAAACCTGAATAAGGTTGTTAAGGAAAATCTTTATGGTGTAGCTTGCTGAATGCATAAGTTGTGTTTACCAAAGAGTCCTCTGAAAGTTTCATCTTAGGAAGATGGGTGACTGAGGCTGGGAAAGCTCAGAGGGCTTTAGTACCATCTGATAAAGTGTAGGCAGGGTTCAGCCAAATAAGATACATATTATTTGTAACTCTGTAAAATATTATTTTCCCAAGAAGGTTTTTGGAGGAGTTTGGAGTCATGGAAATAGGGTCTGGAAGGACAGAAGTCTTTAAAACAGTAAAGCATGGCAAGGAAAATTGGTGTAAACCATCCCTTTGTGGCCCTACAGTAAAGAGGTGTTCAGTTTTCCTGCTGGTGTAGGAGCCAAAACTTCTACAGACTTGCATGGTATGGAACCAAGGTGTTTTTCTTCTCAAGTGACATCACACATACATCCTTCCTCAGTGGTAATTTAAGTTAGCCAGAAATGGATCTTTGGCCAATGTAAGTTGGCATGGAGCTAGAACAGTCGAGACCATCTGCAGAAGCTTATTTGTTGGTTTCATGGGTACTGGGATGGGCAGTACCGCAGAAAAACTTTCCTCAATTAGAAAATTAAAGAAGATGAAGGCATGTGTTTGCAATATCCCTGTTGCAGGGGAGATGACATGTTAGTATTTCATTTCTGTTGAGATATCTTATCCTGTGGTTACCAAGATATGTTAGTGGGCACGATGGGAAAGTAAAGTGAGCTGTAGGACAATATGGTCCCATGGAACATATTGAGAGGACTGATCTGTAGGAAACTAGAAGACAAAAACATATTTAACTTTGTCACCCAATATAATTTAAAGTAGCGAGTAGCAAATACTCAGATGAAATATACGAGAGTAGGAACAGTGCAGGTATTAATATATCAGCTCTTCCCACAGATTGGCAAGCAGCCTAAATCCACTGCTACCTGAAATTATGCCAACCTGCTCAGCACATCTGAATTTAAAACTAATCTCTTATTTACAATCAAAGCATCTACAAAGCTGGTGCTTGTAATGGGTTTTATTATACTGCATTAAAGATTGTTGTTGAAATTTGCATTTCCAATGGCCAATTAGTCTATTTATTTATTGGAATTTGGTCGTGCTATTTCTAGTGAATGAAATGGAGTGCACAAGAACATAAATAGGATTATTAGCTACATTCCTCTCTTTCCTCTTTTATGGCTTCATTATTTTTGCACGAATGCCAGGACTTTTTTCTGTGAAAAATTAAGTTCGCATGAAGACTTGCCCACTCTCCAAAGCTGTGATGACATTCAGTGTGATTGCAAGTTACACCACATTAAAGAGACGTTTCTCCGAGAGCAGTGGTTAAAACCCAGACGCCTACATTTATTTACATTTGCAATGCTTGTGCCATGTGTATAGCGATACTATGAACTGCTAACTTTTGGAATGAAAATAACTTGTGTCTGTGTTAAATGTCACAGGAAATTGTAGCGCTGATTAATAAGTAAAGAATACATAATCAGAAAAAAAAGCTGCTCCTTGTAAAACTGCTGCGTGTGTTTAAATTCTCATTCATTTTTTTTCCAAAAATCAGATTAAAATAAATAGATGGATCACGTAATAAGATTTGCTCTCCCCTTTAACATGACTGCTTGGGTTTCAGGATGACAATATTTCTTAATAATCCTTTTAAAACACTAGACAGAATATTTCCATCATTACCTGGTTTATTAATGTTTTGTACATGAAGAAGAAATTCTGTGCTTTGTTTTGCCACAACATTGCAGTTAATACGAACTAAATGACAATCCGAGTGACCAGAGAGTAAAAGCTTTTAATTAAACTTTTGGAAAGTACTTCTTCATGTTTTCGTTGGTTTGAATGAATGTAGGAGCCTGAAAATAACAGAATTCGGGGTGAGAAAAGAAAAGATGAGAATCACAAGATCCTATCCCAGAATGGACAATACTCAAAGTTTAGGACTTTATTTCATCTGCCTCTTTTTCTTCCTGTTCGGGCACATTCTTCTCTTGTGTTTTGCACATGAAGGCATTGCAGGCTTTTCAAGCAAAAGTAAAATGGAATAGTATATACAGGTGAGGGTCAGCAGAACTTTTTCTCAGATGGATGAACTAAGGTCAATGTCTTGCTCCGGCTTGCGGAGGTGAAACAGTGCTTTCATGGGAGCATTGTGAGCCTTGGTGGTGAGCTGAAGTCCCATTAATGAAGCCTTCAGAATAGGTGGATCTATTCCACCAACAGGATGACATCTTAAAAAATGCCTTTTTGAACCTTTGGTTCATGGCATTTGCTAGGCATACAGAATCCTGAGAAATGCTATTTACGTAAACTGATTTGTAATGCACTCGTAATGAACTATTTTAACTAGATATCCAGCCTGATAAAACACAGGAGAAACTGATACACGGCTGCATACTTACCATTTGAGATAGCTGAGATTTCTTTTTGGCAGATAGAAAATGAAGGTTTGATGGGATTGATGGCAGTTTTAAACAGAGATCTCTTTTACCATCTATTTTGTAATGACAGAATATTTTCGCTAACACCAAACTGAAAAGCAGCTTCACAAAAGTCTACAGCTGTGAATGGCACCGAGAGCATAATGAACTCTCTGCAAGACAGGGTTCTCTTTCTTTCTCTCTTACTGTAATCAGGTAAGAGGGTCTTGCTTGAATTCAAGCATCAGGTCGCCCTCGCTGGGTAATTCAAGCAGTTTGTTGTTTCTCTGTGGCAGCTGGGCTGAAACCAGAGCAGTGCAGCAGTCTCTTATCTAATCACTCTCTTTGCTCACTTCAAGGAAGTATTACAGAAAATGACATTTGAACACTGAGAAGTGCTCCTCTGCTTCACTTCACATATCGCCGCGAGCCAAAAAGTGATGAAGGGCACCTCTTATTTAGTCAAAACTGAATTTTTTTTGATGAGATCTCAGTTTTAGTCTGCGTGTTCCAAGCTATTAGTCTCTTAACTTGCAAATGTAAGCTGAAATTGTTCAACGACCAGAGAGAAAAGAATCCAGCACAGCCATGCTTAGATTTCAAGAGGATGTGCCAGTTCAAATGGATCCTCATGAAAGAGATTTTTGGAGTTCAAAGCACTGCACAAGTATTATGCTTTTGACAACCATTACTGACATGTTTGCCAATCATTTCATTACATGTATCCGAAAATAGACATGACTCTACTGGTAAAGCTCTGATAACATCATCCGGGATGCTTTTTGTTTTGGCTCTCGGAGCTTCCAAGAGACTGCAGTGGTGTTCCCAGTGGTCATTACAAGCTGGTTTGGATAAGTGTCCTATCCAGTCAGAAAAGTTCTTGTCACAGATATGTGCATCTGCATAAACCTTGGTGTATTTTCCGCACTGTCCAATCTCCTGGTGATTCCACATGCACCGACATCTGTTCTGACCACTGCCATGAGTTAAGCAGTGTCAGAGCAAAACACCTGCTGAAAGCTTGCCTCAAAGCTCTTATCACACATTCAAGCGAGCTGTTGACGGCAGTGGTGGCAGGACTCTTGTCTCACAGAAGGGAAGGGCTTATTTTAAACATCTTGATCTATTTCCTGAATGCAGGGAGAACGGCCTTATCTGACAGAGGTATTAAATCAAACCTCTTGTCTGCCTTCCCATTCCATTTTGCTGACAGTTTACTTTTCCCTGCAGGTATAAACAAGTCTTCTGTGACAAAGTTTTCTGGCTTCAGCAATCAGGTATATCAAATAGAAGACACTTCAAAGGTTACAGCATTCACCTAAATGGCCAAATAGATACTTTCCCATTTCACTGTCAGTTCACTCAGTTAATGCTCTTTTCTCATTGAAATGAAGTGCTCTGATTCAAACTGAAGATGATCGTCAGATTATAGGAAGACATTGTAACATGAGACACAAAAACATGAACAACTTAATCTGAATTAATTTCACCTGAACTTGGGCTGCATGTGCTGTCTCATTTAGCTTCCTTCTGGGAGAATGACTCATACAGACATCTCCTGCCTATCTATATTCAGTGCATGCTGGCAATTCCGCACTGTTGAATGATGCTAAAGAATTTTTTGCCTTGCAATTGTGAAGCTGGAGCTCAAACACACTTTCTGTCTAAAGTTACAGACCTACTGTCATGCCTGAAACAGCAACCAGGCTGGAGGAGGAAACGTGACTGCTGGAAAACTGGCAAAACTCTTGTAAAACATCATTATGCAGTGGCCAGTACAGTGTAAGTGGATATTGAATATCCTGCTTTTTCCCATGCCACATTTGTGCCAGTCAGAAAGTAGTGCGAATGGTCAGAATTAATAGCATTTGAGCGTTCTAAGGACCCAGATGCTCCATATGCCTGGAAACAAGAAGACAGCAACAGAAGCAGGAAGCTGCTAATGCACCCGCATCTGGGCTTGCTTTTCTTGGCTCTCCACCCAGCTGGGAATTTAATGCAGCTTTTGGAAATATTTGGAAGCTTTCAGGCAAAAGCTTCAGAGCAGCTTTGGAGCCTCTGAATGCCATAGGGCTTCTGTAGTTTTGGAGTCTTTAGGGATCTCCTGTACAGAGCTGTCACATAAAGGGAAGGATAGTTATCAGCCATCATTTTCTTACCTCTCAGCAGAAGTCCATTCAGTTCTTGGGGACCTCAGGCGAACAGCCATGGAGAACAAGCTATGGAAACCCTTATTACTCATGTGGAATCCCAGGGCTACAGGTAGCTCCCTCTGAATCTATTGTGAGGCTTTCTCATTTCATAGGGCTAAATGAGCTGGCATTGTGAAACATGGAAAAATAGAAGAGGGCATCTCTGCTGGTACTGCCCCGCCAGAACCTCTCTTGCTTCCATCTCTAGGAAGCTCCTTGCCTTCCTGAAATTTCCTGGCAGCTCACCCATTGACAAAGAGCTGGGGGAGACCTACAGGGAGCATTTGTTCTAGATGTGTTTTCCTTTCTTAACTTCAGAACTTTGCCTAAGAATTTTCTTTTGATTAGGGCAGCATTAGTTGAGAAAGAAGCTAAGGTTTTGTATTTAAAGAAGGTTGAGAGGAAGACTGGATTATTGAGGAGAAAGCTCCTCTACAAAGCAAAGGGGTTCTTCAGGATTTGGGTTTGGATTGAAAAGCATTGGGTTTAGGGCTGAGAGAAGTTTTGGTATCTCAGTGTTGGGTCAGAACTGCAGGAAAGTGAGAAGAGGATCAGGATGTGAGGGACATCAGCAGAAGATGAGATTACCTGTGGGATTCTTTGAGTATTTCTAACTTAGACTCCAGGTCCAGAACACATAGAGGCATGCGCATACAACTGTTCTTCGTTTTCTTTGCTGCTGCCAGAAATACGGTCCTATCCCAAATTACTTCTTGGTCAAAAAGTATCACTGTTCTCATCCCTACAGATGACAACTTCTCCTTATTTAAGTCCATCTGTCAAGGAACGTTTGCATTCATTTCACATGCTGGTGTATCCAATTTGGACAAGAATGTTGGCCCAAAGGTGGGAGAGGTTTAATTTTGCCAGAAAGGACCTCACTTTAGTTCTAGTTAGCAAGATCCCATAAGACATTTTTTTAAGTGGCAGCTATTTACCAGACAGTAATTTCATAAAATTCAAAAGAGCTGTATTAAAACCAGATAATTTTCCAGTTCAGGGTAGGTCCTTCAGATGGAGCTGTCAGTTTGACTGTAGACAGACGCCAGTTGAAAACTAAAGGAAACAGACGTGATTCTCTAGCTCTTCCATACCTCCTTTTGGGCAATTATGCACATTCCTTGCGGAAGATACTGCATAAAAGGGGGGGAGAAATGCTTATTTTTTTTTTCAGTGTCATTAAAAAAAATACTATGATTGCTATCTTATACTAACATACAAGGCAAAAGTACACGCAGTGCTTGGAATATTTTGATCAAAATATTTAGGCTGTGAATTTTGAAGTCAGTATTGAAGTGTGTTTAGAGCATGAAATATTTTCTCACCCTGCACACAGATATCATTGATGTACAGCTAGAAATCTGAAGAGATTATGTATTCACCAGTGTATTTTAATTCTCTTTCTTCCTCTTTGTATAGTTCCTTCTATATGATTATTGCTGTTTATGTGAGAGAGCAACTGGAATGATTCCGTGATTATTAAAGGGATGACATTAGATTGCATGTCTCAACTCAACTTATTTTAGATGGCTTTTAAGTTTTCAAAGTTATGAGCAATGATTTTATGAGAAGAACATCTGCTTCCTCAAGTGGAGTTAAAAACTTCTGGAGTTTTGTTATAGCACAGAGTATCCCATCTGAAATATTACACACAGAATAACTGTCTGCTCTTCTTTGGAAGCGGATGTCTAAGCTTCAAATTTTAGGATGCTCATTTTTAACTTCTGATCCAGTCCAGTCTGGACTGGAATAGTCAAAATTTTGACCAATTAGTTTAAATTGAACACAAATTTTACTACTGGATCCTGGTTTATTTCTGTTTATGTCACGAATGGATGATAATCTGTACCATATATCCAAACATACTGGATATTTAGAGATGCTTCATTTTGATGTGGATATATACCTTCAGTCTATTGCCACCTCTGCCAAAATATCTATGAAATATTTTTAAAGAAGTTATAATTTTTTTTTTATTCTTATTAAAACTGTGATTATGAGTGCAAACCAAATAAGAATCATAACGTTAGACTCTATATAAATGCAGAAGAGCAGGCAGTTCTGCTCCAAAGAATTTATACATAAATGTAGTTCAACTTACAGTCAAGAAAACTAAGTTCTCTGTATTAGCTGTTATGAAATTTTGTTGTCCAAGTTTCTGTATTCTGCAGAATTTTGCTGGCTCACCATCAGACTGCATGTATACAGCTGCTGCTTTATTCCATTCCGAAGCAAATTATTTATCCCTTTTTCCTGATATGAAGTGAGATATAATAGTCCATAAATCTTCAAGTTTCCCAGCTTTTTATGAAGAGCAGCCATCATATAATGACTTTCTAGGCTTTATAAATGGTATTTTTAAAGACTTTTTGATTGACAGGGATCTTCACTGTCGTATTCTTCTACTCATACAATTCACTTAATAAGTTGTGGAAGTAAAGAGTGCAATTCTTCTAGATGAATTAGAAAATGAAGACTATTGAGTAAATAGCTTGCTCCTGAGGAATCATATGAGGAGTCTTGCTGAAGACTGTGTTCAGACTCTGTAGTTAAGATCTTTTTTTTTTTGTTCTATTTCTTTTTATTAAGACAAGTTTTGGGAGCCATTTTGTATCTTCAAAATTATATGAACTTACAAGGATCTCATTTGTTCAGCATACTTGTTAGCCATCCTCAACAGAAAACAAACAGAAATCCAAGATCTTAACTCAAAGAAAAATAAGTATTTACAGCTGCCTGGCCGAAATGGTACTATTGGAATATTTTATAATATCTGCATCCATATCAAGATTTTACTGAGAGAGAGGTGAGGTGCTGGCACAGGCTGCCCAGGGAGGTTGTGGATGCCCCATACCTGGAGGTGCTTAAGTCAGGTTGGATGGGGCTCTGGGCAATCTGATCTAATACTTGATCTAGCGGTTGACAACCCTGCCTATGGCAGAGGAGTTGGAACTTGGTGATCCTTGACGTCCCTTCCAACTCCAGCCATTCTATGAAAATATGATTCTCTAGCTCCTTCTTGTTTAAGTCGTGATGGATGATGCTTCACAGAAAATATAGTTATTCTGTAACCACTGCTAATATATGTAGGTCACTCCAAAAGTAATGCCTCCTGTTTATTTCCATGGAAACTACAGCAGATGCAAAGAGCACAATAACACTACTTCACATAGCAAATTCTCAGCTACAAAACAATGTGTTTTAACACAGTCATCACCACTGATCTCCATAAATGTTCAGCAATCATTAATGAATGTCAATGGGTGCTGTGTTTTCCTCATGAAGGAATTCAATGACACACCTTTGCTCCATACGCACTTCCATGTCAGACACCATTTTAGCAGACTTCTCTTCTGCTGCCATCTGTCACATGGCAACAAAATGTAACGTAATATTGGTGGGAAGGTTCAGTCTCTACTGTCATACCATCATCATCTGACATCATGGGCCAATATAAGACACATTACTTTTGGAGCAGACCTTTTGTAGAATCAGTGTTTTTGAAGAGACTTTCTAGGGAAATATGCAGTGTGAGAAAACATAGGGTAAGGGTTTGTATGAATATGGAATCTGCTTCATGCAAAGTCAAATATATATATATTTTTTGCCTAATTTTATTTATTTACAGTTTTTTAAGTGGCCTTTCAAATGTTAACATTTTATTGTGATAGCCTCTATTGTGACTTCAAGCCTGATCATACAAAAAACAGTGCCGTCTTTGGCATCCTTCGAAACTCACCTTGCATCATCTGCTACTAACTACTAAAAATGATGAGTTTATTTTAGCTAAGCACTTCTACCAAGGTTTGTTTCTTAATGTTATTTAAGATAAAATCAAACTATCAGCCTTTTCTCTATCCATATAGAGACAAATTCATTTGGAAAACAGTATTTACAAAATCCATAAATTTTCTCTACTAATCATAGGGAAGTATATCATTCAGTTGGCACATAACATTCCCCGGGCTATCAGATTGGCTGCAGGTTTTACAATTCACTTTGTGTACATTAATGTGTGTAATTCCTTATTTTGTTCTTTTTTTGGATGTTAATGACATGCACATGTCATGATTTCCATTACCTATGATGTGTAATCAAGTGGTTTCCATAGCAAGATTTTTTCAGCCCTATCACAGTTTGCAGTATTTTTGCAGAGTCTATAACTTCTCTTTACTCTCTAGTCTGAATCTTCTCTTTGAGGGCTGCCGCAAAAGTAATTCCTCCTGTTTTATTATGAGGGATGTAGGCTCTTGTTCATTGCTGGTGAAAATGCATAACTAATGGTGGTGACTATGTTGAAAAATAGCGTTTTGTAGCTGAGAATTTGCTCTGTGAAATACTGTTATTGTGCTCTTTTTATCTGTTGTGCCTTCCAGGAAAATAAATAGGAGGCATTACTTTTGGAGCGACCTGCGTATCTATCTATCTTATCTGTCTATCTATTTGTATAATTTATCTCTGGAAATCAGCATCCCTTCTCAATTTTCAGTGTCCAGCCTCTTCTCTGAGATATCACTTACATTGACCTCCTCTTGACAAGCTTGGGCACTGCAAGTAACACAATGCTTATGGGACTGCAGCTCCCTATGGCAGCCATAGCTAAGCTCAGGACTGTGCATCATGAATATTTTGGACCCGTTTAGCTGGCAGAATGCTATTAAGGGAACATAATATTTTGACCCGTCAGGTTTACAAGAAAAATTCTATGAGATTGCCAAGATCTACAGATCTTTGTAAAATATGGCTTTGAGGTATTCTTTTTTTTAAGTGTTTAAATGCATATTAGTTATATTGTATTAATATAGACAGATATGTGCACATACAACAAACACAGATCTTGATAACTGCTGATCATTTGTTATCAATTATTTCATTTTTATATCTTCAAAGAGCTGGAGTGGTGAAACCACAAATGAAAGATTTCAAGATTCTGATCTCTAACTTTTACAAAGGGATTCTTGATGAACCCACTGCATAAATTCTAGACTACAGTGTATGCTCTAGTGCCATGTCTGTTGGCGTGTTGATGTACAACATTCAAAGAATTTGGAAAAAGAAAGAATCTCTTAGGCGTATGAGCCCAAATTATAAAATAATTTTTCTGCAGATGTAAAAGCCAGATTAACTCATGGCAGCTGGCTTGTAAATGTATTAAATGGACAGAGGCATAGTGAATGTCCTTCAAGACGAATTTCTTGTCATCTTTTCTTGTGAAAAGAGGTTTATCCCATCCCTTCAAAATCTGTAGGGTATCCTATTTTTTTAGTCTGAAAAATATATTTGGTTTTCTTTGAAGATGAATAAAACTGAGATGCTATTATATTCAGTTCCTACTTTGCAGCATCCAGAAATTCCTTTGCTATTAATATGCCAGAGAAAAAGATTTCTTTGATTTTTTTCAGTTTAGAAGATCAAAAGCTGTCAGAAATTGTTTCAAAAGAAAAATAAATCTTTGAGAAGTTGGATTTGAAATAATGAGTCTCCAGCATGTTGCATATACTGCACTTAGAACCGTTTAATGGGAGATGCTGCTATAATTGTGGCGTTTGTCTCAGCACAAGTATCACTCACCTGGAAGATATTTCAACATTAGGGTTTTTTCAATTTTATTTTCTGAAGGTTGTTATTATAAAATTGGATATTAGCCATATTCTTTTTTATATCCTCTTGCAAAAACCAAATCAAGCAAAAGAAAAAAATGTAGATACCTTCAGACTATTGGGAGAAAAATCTTAAAAACCATTTGGAAGATTTATGTCTCCATGTAAAAGCTTTTTTTGTTCTTTCTTCATTAATATTTTGGTAGTTAGGAGCTGATCACGAAGCAGCACTTTGTTGCTGCTTTCTCTGGTATGGAAGGAGTGAGGCCCTCCTGGTGTGGTTTGGGGATGGCAGTCTGTGCATATTGCCCATTGGATAGGATTGCAGCAGCTTTGGGTGTACACATGAAGTCCCAGCTCAGTTAGAGCATTGCACAGTCTGCAAAACTTGGAAGCCTCAGTTTGTGCTAGAAATGTCAAGAAACAAGTTAGTTTGGATTGCATTCACATCATCAAAACATACAGCCTGTCTTGGTTTGTATCAATGACATGAAGAGACATGGTGTGAAGATACCTGCCCTGTAATGGCTGAAAGAGCAAGTAGTCAGAAGGGAAAGAAGACGATTAAATATTGATAAACAATAGAGCCATTTGGAAATAGCCTTGGATGCACACAGCTTCACCTGCAGTGAAAGATTAAGATGTCATTGTGGCTTTCAACTTTTTCATCAGTAAAGCTCTAAATCAATTCCCAACCTATAACCCGCTGCCATTGTTCTACATTTGATACAGCTTATTGGGAACAATATACACTAATTCAGAACTGAAAACTACCTAATGACTGTGCTGGCAAATAAATAAATCAAACACGTTTTTTTTTTTTTGGAAGGGGAGTGAATATACTTTTACTTCCAAATTAAAATATTTAGTGCTTTATAAAGCAGTTGCTATTTAAACTGCCAATAATGTTTAACATGAATTTACTCACCACTGCCTATCCTCATACTGTATAATTTATAACACTAAGCCCTTTCAATACTCCAAAATGCCAGATAAACTTTTCTCATTTGCTCTTAATTTGGTCACGCAGGATAATACCAACATCTGAAGGCTCTTTAAACTGCTTTTTAAAATGCATTCCTGAAAGCACCACCAATGCCACCTCTGCTCCTTGTCATCTTCCATAATTATTTCCAATCCAAAGCGGTCCTTAATGCGCTTATTAATCTGGCATTCTCCTCAGTGTGAAGCACATTCAGCTCTATTAATTTTTAAAAACCCTTTTTTATGGGGGACTGCAGATGCTTGGCTATTACTGAAAAGCTATTAGAAGTTAACACCTTTCTCTCCCCAGGGACTGGCATCATCCTATGCTTCCAAATGCCACCCTATTTTACATTATCAGCTGCTAAGACTAAGTATTAGGGACTTTTTTTTTAAACTTCTGAACTGTTAATGCTATTATTAGCTAATGGCAGAGTTCTGTGCAGTGTATAGATACATATACTCCCTCAATGTCTCCAGCACATGGGGTTTTATTTATCTGCCTCTGAACAATGAGGCTTCTCATTCCTGCTACCCATTAAAAGCAAACTCACAGGTAAACAACCGCTAATCTTATTCCCAGGGGCTGAGGTTATTTTTTGTCTTTTCTTGGCTTCAGTAGTGCAATCAGGCCAATATTTAGAAGAAAAAAAAAGGCAAAAGAAACGAAATCATCACATATCTAACTCCCAGCCACCTTGTTTTGTGGGGAACCCTTCCCTTTCTAGAGATAAGCAGTGTCTGTGTCTTGGTGAAGCAAACCTACCTCGAAGAACTCTTTTCCTAAAACTCCATGTCTCTGATGGCTGTGCAAAAAGGCCAGAGCCAAGTGTCCAGGACAGGCCTTCATACCCTCCTGGTGCTTTTGAAAGAAAACCACTAAGATAAATTGGAGATGTGCATATATATGCATCTGTATTATATGATTACAGCATTTGCAAGGAGTTCTCCCCCTTGCTGCTGAATTGTTGCTCAGAATCTCAGCTTTTGACTAAAAAACACACAGGGAGCAGAAACCAGCCCAGGTTTGGCTTTTCTACCCATTTGAGCTGTGATGAATAAAGACAACAAACTAATACATTATGGGCAGAAAATGCTTACTTTGTGCATGCTAAACTGAATGTAGTATCAAATGAAATAGAGCAGAGACTATCACACTGTTTTATCAGTAAATATTCTGTATTTAATTTAGTAAAAACCTCCATTAAAAATTGTCTGTAGCTGTAGCACAGTGCATCCAGAAAACTGCAGAACGTTTGACATCAACATAAAATTGAGGTCTAATCTGCCATGAGAGATACCAGAGCCAGAACACAAACCTGGATATTTGTACAGCAATTAATGGTGTTTCCTGTCTCAAAGTCAGGGCATCGTAAGGGCTGGTGGGGAGGAACGGTCTTTCCAAAATGCTGCTAAGTGTTGCGAGGGGATTTACTTGCTGTGATACTGACAGGAGGCAAACTTAGCTTGAGGTGTTGTTTGTTAAAATTTTTGCTCATTAGCTCCTGAAAGGCTCAGGGCACCAGCTCATAGATGCTGTAGACAAAGAGAATTCCTTCCTGGAAAACTTTGTGGTCTCTCTTTATACATATATGTCCAATACACAGATGATGGATCAGTTAAAGATGGTGGTTAATATCTGATCTGAATATGAAGCAAGCCAGCAGTAAATCAGCACCTTGTGTAAAAGTTCTGTGGCCCATGAGAAATGAGAGTTCACTGTAGATCATTGAATCACAGAATCATTAACGTTGGAAAAGGCCTCTAAGATCATCTAGATCAACCCAACCCATCCCCACCTTGCCCACTAACCATGGCCTTCAGAGCCACATCTCCACAGCTCCTGAACACCTCCAAGGATGGTGACTCCTCCGCCTCCCCGGGCAGCCTGTGCCACTGCATCATCACTCTCTCTGAGAAGAAATTGTTCCTAATATCCAATCTGAATCTCCCCTGGCACACCTTGAAGCCATCACCTCTCATCCTATCACTGTTACCTGGGAGAAGAGGCCAACAACCACCTTGTTACAATCTCCTTTCAGGGAGTTGTGAGCAATGTCTCCCCTGAGCCTCCTCTTCTCCATCCATATTATATGGAAAGAATTTCCAATGGTCCTTTATGAGCATTAACACCACCTTTATCAGCAACTTGAGAAATGCAAAGATTACATGGGCTTTTTTTTGCATCAAACAAGGAAACCCCTAACTTCTGGCAGGGGTTGCTTTGTAAAGATGTCTGAGAGTGGGGGGATTTCGCTGGAACAGCAGGAGGACACAGCTGGACATGATGGGAAAGCAGCTCAGAAGCACCTTCCCCCACTGCTGCACAATATCAGAGTGCAGAATGGAGTTTCAAGCCTCCAGAGCACCCATTTGGTCACTGCTGTGGAGACCAAAATTAACTTCAAATGATAGACTTGTTCTGATACAAATCACAGCATCCTTATTCAAATGGCTGCCAAGAAGTCCTAATGTTTCCTACCACATCATTTGCTATGAGAGGTGTCTGGACTTTTGATTGCTTTCACTTTTTCCTTTGCTATTTTATAAGACATTCACGCAAAATCCAAGTTGCCAGCTTCTGTCCTTCCAGATTTCTGGCAGCACATCACTGTGTTCAAGTAACAATGCTGGAAAATTAAGTGGAAACAATGACACTAGAGAAAATTGTGACTGAATTATGCTTTAAAATACACAGTGACAGAGCTGGGACGCTCTGACCTGTCATCAGCCTGAAGAAAAGCTATGAGGAGCGGTGGCTGCTTTAACTGAGAACATGCTGGCAATTTTTTGTTAACCTGATAGAAGTAGGCATGTCACTGGGCATCTGAAGCCTCTCTGGAGATGCTCAAGAAATATGGAATATTACTTCCTTTTTTTTTTTTTTTTTTTAACAACAACTAAAATCTACTAGTGATTTAAAGTCTTTCAGAAGAAAAAGGTTATTAACTTTATGAACCTCAGCTCCGCCTTAAGCCTGTGCATTGCCTTTCACTGAACAAACTTATTAATGTCTCAAAGATGAGAAAGTTTTCTGGAAGATTAGGAAGAAATGCAATTAATTGTTCTTAAATGCACATTATCTGCTCAATAAAGCTGAACATCCATCCCACAGCTGCCTTACTGGTGTGTATGCTGCTTCTTTTGGAAAGTGGTTTTTGAGTATTTTGTTGAACAGAATTAATTCCTTGAAATTGGGAACTGTGTGTAAAAGGTGCAATCTCACAATGCAGTAACACAGCTGGTGCTGTTCTACCACCCTTCCTAATGATCCATGCCAAGAACAGACCAAACCTTGGTCCGGCATAACACTCTGCCACAAGAGCATCCAAAAGGATGCCCAAAAATCCCAGAGCTGGAACCAAACCAACAACTCAATATGTGATTCTTTGCAAATATAACACCGTGCAAGCTCTTTCCTTACATTACAGCTCTTGTAAGCCTGCTGTTCAGGTGGCCATGCTTCCAAGGAACTGCACCAGCACCCTGGCATTCGCAAGGTGCAGGAACACATCTCTGTGATCCCCAGAAATCCTCCGCACTCCCCTGCAAATCTGCCTGGAGAACTGCACGTGGAGATGATCCTGCTCAGGGACCCATCTTTCCAAGGGAACAGTAGAGGCGTCCAAGTTTTGACTTGCAAAAACTCATTAACTGGAACAAATTTGGGGTGTCTTTGTGCTGATTAAATTATTTGCCCAGTCCTATTGAGTGCTGAACAAATGCAGTCATTCAAATGTTGGATAGTTCTGCTGCTAGTAAAGACACTTCTTCCTCTCTAAAGGTGTAATTCTTTTGCGCAAGATTTAGAAAGCAGATATTGACAGAAGAATAGATAATAGATAATTGATGTCAAAGGCTGAATAAGGAAGTTGTCGATCAGCCAGTGTATAAGTTATCTCTCTATGTAAAATAATATAAAGTAACGATGATTTATTGCTTGAAAAAGTTGCTAGATTGAAAAAATTCTTTGGTATTGCCGGTGAATGCAGATTGATTTTTCTAAAGAACTCTACCCAGACCTATTTCTCTTCCAAAAGAATACTGCTGGTTCTAATTATATGCATTTTACAAAATTGCATTTCTAAAAACTTATACTGTTAGAACACCAAACTTCACATTTTTGAAACTCAAGGAAAGAGGAATCTTTTCAGTTGTCTAATTTGATACAGCAAGGAGATAAGAAAAGATGTGATTTGGCTTTACAGTATCCTTCAGTTACACGGTATCACACAACCTGTAACAGCTTCACCTATTAAACCTCAAGGAAATATGATAAAATGATTTGTAAAAATAGCAGTAAGTCTCTAAGTTATCCTTCTCTGAGGGAAAGATTAGCATTGGAGGGGCAAAAGATTAGCGCTGGAGGAAGGCTGAACTGTTTTAAAGGCATTTCCTTAATATCAGAAGAGCCTTTTGTTTAGAAGTGCTTCTCCCCTGTTTTATTTAGACACTTCTCCAACCTGAAATCTGCTTTGAGCCCAGCAAATAATCTCTATCCAAAAAGTCCCCATGGAAATCCATAGCACACAAAGCAGTGAGGGTATAGGTTACACTTCACAGAGATCCATTGACTTAGAAATAAAAGCTCAATATATGCTTCAACTCTGGTTCTGGATGTTTTCCAGAGTCGTAAAAATGGCATCCCATCATCTGTGCCTTTACTGTGCCTTTTCTAATGTTTTTCCTGTTATCCTTATGAAAAAGACCTTTGTGGTGATGGTGACATCTTTCTATCTTGAACTCTATGAGATTTGTTCCTGACTAAAACACCTTTCTTGTGTTACCAGATTCTGATTCTGTTTTCACAGACTGTATTTACAACTCCTAATATTGTTTAGTTTATGGTACCCTTGAATTTCATATATACATCCAAAGGTGCTTGAAAGAAAGCCCAGCATCTAAAATAGCTTGTGCTGCTGCCCTAAAATATTAATCGCTGGTGTAACTCCATAAGAGTTACATCAGGCATGAGTTTAACCCTACTTTTGGTTTTAAATCAAAAGAAATTGATTTCTTTAGCAAACACACCCTAAACCACAGGATCAAAGGCAGCTGAACCACTGTAAAACCTCTTATTTCTTTTCCCCCCTCCACCTTTCCCAAGAGCTATAGGGCAGCCTGTAAACTGGCTTTTTAAGTACACCAATTTCTGAGCAGCTGATTCTGCTAACAGCAGCCCTCAGCTGTTGGCAGTGATGTCACCTGTTAACACTTTGCACTCCTGTAGCTACAGGCTGGGCTGCCTTACCTCTGCCTTTCTGTGCACCATGGAGCTGCTTGTAGGGCTCTATGGATGTTAATGGACTTGTAGAAATGTATTTGTGTTTCAGTGTGTATAGGAGAAAGACTGAGCTAAAATTATGTTAACTGCTGATTCTGAAGAGAAAAATAAGCTGGGAATAGGAGGGTTTATTGTAGATAGAAGAGTATTCATGGGTAAACAATGAATGGAAGACTTCTTGGTATCCCACTGTACTTTCAAGAAAGATTTCATAAAGCATTGCGTGAATATTGCAGAAGTATCATAGAATAATAGAATAATAGAATGGCCTGGGTTGAAAAGGACTACAATGATCACTTAGTTTCAGACATCCCTGTTATGTGCAGGGTGCCAACCACTAGACCAGACTGCCCAGAGCCACATCCAGCCTGCCTTGAATGCCTCCAGGGATGTAACAGTGATGTGATTTTGACAAGTTAGTGATTATGAAGAAAAACTCTACTAAAACGTGCAGTATTTAATGTTTTGTATTATAGCATAGGTATCGCCCAAAGTTTTTAGGGAGCTTTGCTTTAAAGTTTCTCTGCATAGTCTTATGGCACAACATATGTGTCTGTGATTGAGAAATGTGTTTTCCAACCTTGATGATTCTGTGATCTGCACTTGTTGTAGTTCTGTGATAAAGTGCTGTGAAATGGCATTTCTAGGAGCGGAGACATCAGGCAGTGACTTGTTCCTCACTACCTGTCCTGCAACTGATGTGCTTGGAAGGTTCTGCTCAAGCTGCAAGGCAAATGCATCTGGATGATGCCTGCTGTCCACAGATTTAAATGAAGTGTAAGTTTTTAGTCAACATTACTGGAATGGAGAGATACAAGGAGCATGAGGTTCCTCACAGGGATGCGCTGGCCTGAGTATAATGGACATAATGTATGCTTTGGCATTTCTGTGCCTGAGTCAGCTCCCAGTAAATATGTGTTTATGTTTTATTCAGTGATGTTTTCATCGTGTTATCATATTCAAATTTAGGCATGCATCTCAGTGATCTTCACCTACACCAGTGCTAGAAGACATCACGTACATTAGTGCACTTGATATTCCCCTTTATGGCTGAGGTAAACCTTCCACAGATTCTGCTTCCTCCTTAAACCCCAGCTCTCAAATTCGATTCGTGACCACCCCTTCCTACCCTAAGAGCACTCCATTTGTAAGTTAGAGGAACTCAGATTCCATGGACATTCAAGATTTGCATTATACAGGGAGATGGGAATCTAAAGATTTAACAAATGCTTACAGTCTCAAGTTTAAGAATATGTCTTACAGAAGAGTGATAGAATATTTTCGAACAAACCTTTTCTTGACAGAAAGCTGGATTTGGTTGACTGATTTCCCTTTACCTTCTTCAGTCCTTCTGCCCCTAGGAATATCTGCTTCCCATGGAATATTGCCTTGTTGAAAATTTGAACATCCTTCCACACTCCGGATCTGAGATCTGTTTAAAAATAATGTGCTGTCAGTTATAATTTTAGCTGGGGGCTTTGCATTATCATTTGCTCTGGCTCTGAATTTTCAGGTAGTTTAATTATACTCTGTACTGAGGGATGCACTGAGGAGGAAACCGCCTAACAATCCTCATTTCTTGCTTTTGCCTTCATCCCTTCCTCTCTCCAACTTTTATTCCCCTCTCCTTTTCTTTCCCAGTCTTGCTTCTTGTTTTTTCATTTCTCATACAATACAATGGCAGTTTCCCTCTCGTGCTGCCTCTTGGCAGTGGGGAGATCACCAAGAACAAAGCTGATTTCTTGGTTTGCTGGCAACTCCAAAACAAACAAGCAAAAATCATTGTTTAAAATCTGTGTAAATAAAGGGATATTCTTAGTTTTTGTTGCTGAAATTCTGAGGGATTGAAAAAACAAACTCTTTATGGGTAAAAGTATTTCCCTTGGCCAGATGGAACACAATTATTCTGGACATGCAGGAGATTTTTTGTGTTTAATTTCAACACTTATTTTTCAATAAAATGAAGGAAAATGGGAAATGAAAAATGGTTTCAAATAGAGAAACATCTGGCCTGCCCTTTTGGAAGATGTTATAGTAAATCTGACTTTTTCAAGTGAATTATATTTTTTAATAAGATGACTTTTTTAGGTGCCTCTATCCTTGTATCTTTACCTTGAGGAATAAAACAATGACTTTTTTTCCTGGCTTTTAATGGTGTAGAGGGACAGGTAGATATTTCTGTGCTCTGTTCCAGTGTTTGGTGTTGTCATAGACATGGCAGGGCAGGTGGGAACAGAATGGAATCAGGCAGGAGATACTTGTGCAGCCACAGGAACTCAGTGCAAAGGGGTTGTCGATATATAGATAGCAGCTCTCATTTGGAGGTCTGGCTTTGCCCCGTGAGTTTGCTCAGGCTCCATTAACTCTGTTGAAAAAACGGCCATAAAAGTGCACCTGCAGAGAGTACATGTCAATAATGTGATGGAAAGTTTTATTTTGCAAGAGGCTAATTCAGCCCTACTCTCTCAAACCTTTTAAGACTCCTGGAATATCTCTGCTTTCTCTAAAGATTGGGTAATTAGGTAAGTAATTAGGTAACAGCTATTAGAGGTCAGAAGGAGATGACTACCCCATCTAATTAACACAGAGGTTACTGTGGTGTGTTTGTTGTGTGCGTGATTCTATTTGGATTCAAAGCTCGGATGATGTCAGTTCCATATACCCCTTACATGAAAAAGTGAAGGAATTAGATGGCAGGAGTTTTTTACAGATAAGTTACAGCAAATGGATCAAAATTTTAGATAGAGTTCTACATTGCTGAAAGCAGCATATGAACTGCTTTTGACATGTGGATTTTGACATAAGTTCCTAACTCCTTTAAATCTTCGTGGTACTTGAGTTTGGGGCTAAATTCCTAGCTCCCTGAAGTCAGTGGTAACCTTGATCAAACTCTTCATAATGTGAGCTAATTTTCAGGGTTAAACAGCAAAGGCAGTATCTCATGATTACAATGAAACAGAATTTAAAGTTACTATTAAAGGCTATTTAAAGAGGGCAGTGGAAAGGAAAGCATCGTTGTTGCCTGTCAGATTTGCCTTACAGTATTGACTTCCAAGCTAGACCAGGACTACCCTATGTCTAGTATGATAAAAGCAGAGTTTTTCCAGAGGCTTTTGAGAAATGGAGACTGACCATTCATGTTTTCACATGTAGTAATTTAGTTATATAGTAATTTGGTTGCTATTTTCTGAAGGAATTTCTAGTGCTTCTTTTGAAGCTTGACACTTTTTTTATCAACTGTCAATTTGCATTTGGGATTTCCCTAAGTTAATACCAACATTTACAGTTAACCTAAAACACAGAGCTGTAACCCTTTAAAAGAAGGGTTCCTATTTAAAAGTATGTCTGTATTGTAATCTCACCAGGATGAAATAAAAGATGTTAAGCTATTCCAGGATGGATTTCACAATTGCATCTCTTTATATCAGGCTAGTGATTTTCATTAACTTAATAAAAAGATTTTTTAGCACTTGAATACTTTCCAGGAACTGTTTAATGGATTATCAAAAGCAGCTCAATTATGGCCAATCCAATAGCAAGATTCAATATAAACATCAAATGAACCTGATCATATACTGCTAGAAATCAAATTCCTGGAGGAGAAGTGCCACAAATATGTTAAACACTATAGTGATGCCCGAATTCCACATGATGATATGCACATGTTCCATTGTGAAGAAGTTTGGTTATGAATGTTTCTGCATGGTCATGCTTAAAGCATCTTGAGTTACACATTGATACACAGGCATGTTAAAAAGAGGAATTTCTTAAAGAAAAATCTATAATACATGGTTTCATAAAATGCATCAAGATTTATAGTGGTCTTCCCTACTGCTTAGTTTCACATGAAAGAAAAAATGCTCTCAATTTAGCCTGGAGAACTGTGAGCCTTCAATGGCCTCCAGGACTGCTTGTGTGGAGATGCTTTTCTGGGTGGTATCCAACGCTGTCCTCCCATCTCTCCTTATCTAGAGCATCCACTGAAGTTTAGTGGTGCTCCCTCTGTCCATCTCTATGAATTTCAATCCAAATCGAATGTCACAGCCCAAGATTTCTTTGCTGTGCAGTGAGACGATGAACAGGGTGCACTCTGTGTGCTCAGTCTGCAAAGCGTGGGCACAGCCACAGAGTGTGGGTGCAACCACACCATTAGGTAGCAGCTGCTGTGCTGATTGGTTTCAATGCCAATGTCCTCATCAGCTTCAATGGAGGTCAGGATTTACTCCAAGAACTCTCTGTTCTGGATGCCTTCTTTGTAAAGCTGCCACAACAGACCCAGGCTCCATGGACACATGGCCACCTGACTTAAGGCCATTGGTTAATACTGCACAATATTCTGTCTAGATAGCTGATCGAGAGCCTCAAACATTTCTATATAAACTGCCTCAACGAGAACCAAATTTCCTTTTTGCCACTGCTAATACATACAGTAGTTTCCATAGAGTGAACTGCTGTTTTAAGTCTGTGACACATTTTTTTTCTCATGTTTTTTCAGACAGTTATCCAAAGAGAATCCTTACTCATTCTGTTCTGGGTTGGACATGCAATGTATTGATGTCAGTGCTGCATATGCCAATATTTCTGATAAAACTGCCTTTCGTGTACCTCACACTCATGGCAGAATTCCCGTTTGCTGTAAAGATTTGTACATTGACCAATATTGTTATTCTGAATTTTAAAATATTCTTTCTATATTTCAGACTTGATCTTAGGTGTGAGATCTCAGCAACATATTTTTTAATTAGCTTTATGTTTTCTGGATTAGTCACATCGTACAGCAGTTATTTGGGGCGTGACTATATAGTGAAAATAGAAGTGCACAAGTTATGACTCGTTTGAAAAATAAAAAGATATCTGACATATGACCTCAAATTTGCCCAAACAGTTTCCTGGCCAGGGGCCGTATATTTTATATTTGAAGCTGAAAGTATTTGATTGTGATTTGTAGCAGTGGGAGTTCATGCCCGGATTTCTAATGTAAACAATCCTAACAGCAGTTATGGTTGAGCTGCCACTGTCCCATTATAAACTGTTACTTTTCCTCCTGCTCATTTCTGCTTTTATTTTTACATCCTAAATTCATTGGAGAAAATCACATCTGCATCACTAGTGTCTGAATAAGCCAAATTTATTTCCACTGCTTCCATTCAGGTTTCCTGCAGTGTCCATCTCTAAAATATGTAAGCACTGGGTGCCACAACAAAATATATTAAACTTCTTATGAGTTAGTTATTCTGGTCTTCTGAGCAGATGTTATACAATATAGAAGGAGAGTACAACAATTATCATAGAATTTCTTGAGTTGGAAGGGACATTTAAAGTCCATCTGGTCCAACTCCCCTGCAATGGACACCTTCAGCTCCATCAGGTGCTCAGAGCCCCCTCCAGCCTGACTCTGAATGTCTCCAGGGACAGGGCATCCAACATCTCTCTGGGCAACCTGTGCCAGTGCTTCACTGCCCTTATTGTAAAAAACATTTTTCCCATCATGCTTGAGTTTTTTCTTCAGGAAAGGAGGGAGAAGGCAGGTTGTACTTCATTGGGATACTGTATTTCTTCATACAGAAATGTTAATGTTGATCCAAATAATCCGATTCATGTATGTGGATGGAGTCACTCAGTACACCATCACATTAACATGGAGTGCTCACAGGGCTGTGAGGATTATGCTGGAGTGCTGCCTTTCCAGCCATATGTATACACTCCTGCAGAGGAAATTTGCAGACCCTTTCTCTATTGGCCTCCAAGGAGACTTCTTTCAGTTGAGTACATTTCTAAATTAGACACGCAGAACTTCCAAGCATGCCTCTTCCTTCATTTTGTGGTTCTTACGCACGTTACCTCAAACCAAACCCCTCAAATGTGAGTTGTACAGTTTTAGAGAAATTTATCAACATCATTTTATAACAACCACATGTATAATTATGGCAGAGGCCATTGCATTAGCTGTTTTATGTCATTTAGAGTGTGTCTCATTGAGACTTACAGAATTCTGTTGCACCAGGAGCAGAGGTATTGTGATAAGTGCTGGTAGAGATATGGAGTATGAAATATTATTGAGTATATGTCTATATGAAGGGATGTACATTGACTATTAACACGTTTAAATACTTTGAGTACTGTAATGCCAACACTCTGTTGTCTACAAAATATAATTTCCGTTCAGTAAAAACAAAAAAACCTTTCATTTCTCTTCTAGCACTTTTTTCCCTCATATTCCATCAGATGCTATATCCCTATCCTGATAATCACTGGCAAACCTAGAATTAAGCAAATATATTTACCACTAGCTTTTTTACTGGTAGTGCCTTGTATTCATTTTCTTGTGAATGAATATTCTTCTCCTCAGATACACAGCCTTTCAAATTAGTACCATTTCTAGCCTGAGATAGCCAGTGATTCATGGTGATCACACACAATGCTCACCAAACTTGTCTCATTAGACACAAAACTTTGTGTCTTGTTTGTCTCAGAGCAAAGTTACTATCTCACAAGTTGCAGATTTCCTCTACAGCCTCCATAATCCTTAATTTGGCTCTGGTTTAGCCTCGATTCTCTTGATTTCTTTCATGATTATGTCCACATTATAATAGTGTGAGGTAATCCCATAGTCTTTCTCAGAATATTTATCCCCAACACCTCTATAGCATTGCATGCTCTGATGTGTACTGTTGCCCAAGTTTTGCAGATGGGAAACTAAGTTTTTTTTTAAGCTTCCTATCAAAGTAGCTAAAATAAACCTGGAGGCTACTTTACATTGAGTAAAGAGACAACCGGAAATTGGCAGTGATGGAGACTGGGTAGACTATATCACTCATTGCTCACCTCAGCCAAGTTAAATTCCTAGGGCTGGTACAGGCTGAATAGGGTTAGCAGAGATGAAAGTCTTGTCTTTATGCTAAGGAAACCCCAAACACTTGGCAGACACACTACAGAACCCCAAACACTCTACATGGCAGAAAGTATGGCCAAAATATGTCCCTCTCTCTTCTTGCCCACAGCCAGGCCTAAGGGAGGAACAGTCCCATGAAGGGGGAACTTTCTGAAAGGGGTCATAGTCTGTGCTGCTGGGGCTGCACTCTCTGCCTAATCTTCATTGTATCCTAATTTTACAGCCACTTTCCTGGGTACCCTCCTTGAATGGCATACACTGTTTAGATTGTTCCAGACTCTTCTTGTTGATTCAGAACTATTCAAGACTACTTCAGGACTATTATCCTGAACAGAAGAAAGAATTCAAGGAAAATAGGAGGGATTTAAAACAGTCAGCATAAATATGTGATGTAGGCACATAATGAAATACTCTGGGTATCCTTGAGTGAGAACAGATCAATGACAGCATCATTAAGGGCAGAAGGATCAGAAAAATCAAATCCCAAGCTGTGCAGAGGGCTTTCTTGGATTTAGATGTGCAGTCTCACCCCGGTTCTCAAGGTGCTGTGGGGGTAGACCCTTGTCTTTAACTAGCAGTGTGTCATTTCCTAGTCCCAGGTCATGATAAAGACTCACATATCAACTTCAGAAATGAAAATGTTGAAATCTGTGTAGGTGCTGCACTGTCCTGTACACATATGCCTGCACATTGCCAGCACTTTCTATATAAATGATTCCCAGATTTCCAATTGCATTTTGTTTATAGACACGTTTTTGCTTATTGCAAATTGCATATGGTTTTACCTCTAACCTTGGGTCTGATCCCTTCGCAAAGAATTTGGCCAGGGAAAAGAGTAGATGATCCACTATTTGTTAGCAGTTCATAATATATGTGTGTGTATATGCGAATAGATATAGATATATATCTGTGGGACTGATACTAGGAGGTGCTGAGCTCTCTTAATCTCTTGCGAAGTGAATGGGAGTTGAGGGCTCTCAGCACTTCCCAAAGGTGGTCAAAAAATATCTGTTTGGGCAACCTCTTGCTCAATTTCTTGCTATCTTAAGTAGAAAAAAAAAAAAAGATAAGCTTCTTAGAGCCTTCCTTAAATGCCGGCACCTTGAGATTGTAACTATTTATGTTTCACCACTTTTCCACATTGAAAATGCGTTGCATGATTTTTGTTGGAGTTTTAAGGATCAGATTGATGAAGCAGAGTTCAGAGCCAGACGTACAGTACAAGAGACAAAGGTTTAGTAATGAGTTCAAAATTTACAAAACACAGAAGCAAATATGGCTTTAATACATGATGTGACCCTTTATAAGGCTTGAAATTACTCTTCAAAAATCATTCTGGCTTGACTTCAGAGCCGAGTGGATTGTGGGATACCACAGATTGACTTTGAGTAGTGGGTTGGTATTGCAGGAATTTTTTAATTTCCTGTAACTCACAACAATTTTCTTCCAGTTAGACCTTATCCTGCTGCAGTGTATTTACTGAACAATTTAGTACAGTGTATAAGCCAGATCAGAGGCACATGCATGCACTCATACACATACACACACACACCGAGTGGGGAAAACTAAGGTATTAATAGCAACATTCAAAATGATTGAAAGAGAAAAGTTTTGTGTGTTGATGTTTACATTTTTATGTGTGTAATATACTTGATATCTAGCTAGTGATGTCAGGTGGAAGCAGAAACTTTGGCTGAGACACTTTCTATTTTTTAAGCAAATAAAAATGGTTTAAATTGCGTTAATGAAGTGAAAATAATTTGTCAAATACCGGTCATTATTATTTGTAATTAGTTCTTCCAAAACATTTTCAAAAAATCCCCTAAGACATCTAATCTACATGATTTTTTTTTAAAAATATTTCCTTAAGTTGACAAAGCTACTTCTGTATTTATTAAAAGTAAAACGGCACCAAAGGGATCCCAGATCAAGTGGAGAAATATTTCATGTCACAGAGCTCCATGGTGCTCATTTCATTTCAATTGTCTCACAGGTATTGCAGGGCAATTATTATAACATGCTAGAATGTAAAAAATATAACCCAGAGGTCTGTTATGATATAATTCAACAGAAAGCCCAACAGCATGAATGACAGCAATGTGTGAAGGTAACTGGAGATACAGATACAGGTTTATTTCTGGGCTGATTTAAAAAAGCCTATAGACGTCTATTGGCTAATGTAGCATATGTGCATGTATTGTTAAGAGTAACGTGCCAAAATAATAGTGCACATTTACCAAGAAACATGGCATTATTTACAAGGTATTTAGGTACTCATGTACAGACACAACACATATGAATGTGAATTTACAGCATGCTTCATTCCTTATCTAAAATCTACCAGTACCAAGGAAAGTCTTTGTGCTAATGCTAATTGGGTTTGTACTGGGCCTTGAAGAAATGGGAAACATCTGTATGTTGTGGTTAAAACATGATCATATCATCATAATATTGGAAGGAGAGCGACTGAGTGAGAAGGAAGAAAAATTACGTATTTCAGAAGCTTTTAGAATTAGTGAGAGTACCAGCGTTACCTGTCTGCACAGTGAAAAATCAAAAGGTAGAAAAAGAAGTCAAAGATTCCCTTAAGCAAAATAATTGAATGTTTCTTTAACTGCTGGATACCAAGTAGGAAGAGATCATAACCTCTAGCATTTTGGAAAGCAGGATGTACGACGGGATTTATTAGTAGATACAAAGTAAATAACGCTTATTAAATTTCAAGGTAACTTTATTTTCTCCTATCTACCGATGGAAAATTCTCTTTTGAAATAACACTCATTAGAAATTGTAGGTTATACTGGCAAAACAGAGTTGAATCCTTCAAAAATAGCCCCTAGTAAAAGTCATAGAAAGATCTGAAGCTAAGCCTACGACAAAAAAAAAAAAGAAACTTAATATGCGGGCAAACTTTTTAATATGTGAGCCAGACACAGAAATATTGGTACTCTTTGAAATGAGCAAGAATTTGATGAAACACTAAAGGGTTTCCTATATTTTATTTTATTGGACAGCAACAAGTAACTCAATGAAAGAATATCCTGTGATAGCAGAATGCTTCTCAGTGTCAGCTCAGTGCTTTAACAAGCGTATTTTCCCTCAGTGCAGAAACGCTCTGGAGTGACATGAGTTGTGTGCAAATTGCACCCTCAGTTCTTCACCTAAGCCCCAGCTGGAGTTCTTCTATTGACTTAGTGAGGCTTTGGATCAGGCTCCAAAATAATGAAGGGACAAATCCATTGAAGTCTTTATTTATGTCTAGATTGTTTTCTCTCATCAAAGATCCCCCTGAGGCTCTTCCTTCTGCATTCTCCTGCGGAGAGTTTGCACCTCCCCATAAATCATGCTACATCTCTGCTTTTGAGAATCTCATGGATGAAACCAGGATTTGGCTCTTTCCTGATCCCATGTACTCCCTCGCAGCTGCTCAGATTCTTCTTCGCTCTTGGAGACGCTCAATTAATGTGGATTCTTGGCCATTGCAAGCATTGCTGTAGCTAAAATATCAGAATGTCTATGAGGAATCAGGGAATTCAGCATAAATGTCTCTAGTCCCTTGTAGGACCAGCCAAAAGGGGTAAGATGTCCAAGGGGCTGTTTCTGCCTCCTTTTGGACATTTGCAAAATCCAATAACAGTGATATTTTGGACCAACTTTGACTCCTCTCTAAACTTGGATGAAGAGGTATCTTCAAGACTCCCAAGACAAGTCCTGTTTGACACGTTTCATTACCTGGCTATAGGAATCCCAATATCTGTTGCATGCAGGATTGTTTATGGCTTTTAGCTGTGTATGAAATGGATATTTCTCCTGCTCTATGCTATGACCCCCAGTCTGTTCCCAGGTTCAAGGTCACTGTCCAGTGGGTTCTAGTTTTAGGCTTTGGTTTTAACCTCTTAATATCTAACAAATTAATCCACAGTCATATAGATCACATCTAGGAATCATTTTGACTAATGCTTTTTTTTTTTTTTCCCCAAACAAGGCAAGTTATGAAGCATCTGAGATCTGGAACAGTGCTCTCTGAGTTGCAGGGATCAAATTTATCTTGCAAAGTGATAAAAAAAAGATGAGGCCAGTCCAAATTTTAAACTTGGTTTCTTCTATGAGAAAATGTTTTCTTTGTAAATGATTATCACAATACTGAATCTCTCTCTAATTCTTCCTGAAAGACTGAGTTTGCCTCCCTTTCTCCATATTGCTGCTGCATTTGATCAAGGAGAGGGAATTGTACAAAAGATATTGTTATTAATCCAGAAGGGAAAGATCTGTGACAACACAGTTGTGTGTAATACATGTCCTGGGAATTTCTCAGGACCAACTATTTCTTGGTCCTGCCTGGCTTCATTCTGAGGGCACTGCTCTTCCCCAGGTGAGCTTACTTTGGGCAGTCTCATATTAACCTGTTCCTAAAACCCTGCACATATTTACATGGGGCCTGTGAGATACTACTTATGTGCTACACAGGTTTTAGAAATGATATCTGGCAAAATCTTGTGTGCTGTGATTTCAGCCATCTTCACACAAGCAACTCAGCGCATCCAAAGACAAATAAGAAGAAGGGAAAGGACTGTCAAACAGAGAAAGACCAGAGAGCCAAGCTGCAAAAGGGGGGCTGCTCTTGTGCACAAGGCCCCGCGTAAGCAGCCGGGCAATCTGGATTCAATTCCCAGCCTTTCCACAAATCGTCTGCTAAAGTATGAATAACGCATTTTTTTTTTCTGATGCTCTTCGTATTGTATTTGAGAGCACATGTGATGTTCCCCCTCTATTCCCTAGCAGTGGAAATGCCGGAGCATTATCAGCCATGCTAACAGGCCAATTTGACAGGTCACTGTGGGATGAATATGCTGCTCCTGACGACAAGTACACCAATTCACTTATTACAAGTTCGGAGCTCTTTGGGGGCGCACTCAGCAGAGCATTTGGTTACAATCATTTCCTTTGAGTTCCTTAATCAGTATCTCCTGTCTACTCAGCCTGCAGTGCCAGGGCAGGGGAATGAAAAGATGTAGAAATAGACGACCTAAAGAGATGACAATTCGTACTTAGCGAGCTGTATATTTAGTTCTGGGGAGCCCCCAAAAGAGGGGAGGACAGCTTCACATCGCGCTGTGCTGTAAGTTCGATACTCGAGGCAAATGCTTTCAGCCAGTGGCAGGTTCACAGCCAGGCAACAATGGAGCAGGGCTGCTTCGCATTGCTGACATACCAGCAGTGCCAATTTATGAATTCTTCTGTAAATCTCTGGAGATACAAACCATCTGTAAAGCATAAAAGACAACAACACGTATGCGTTTGGTTACACATAAGAGGGGTGAATACGTTTTGTTTAGACAATTCCCATGGATTCCAGTCACGGGAATCATTGACAAGATGTCTTGTTTATGAGCTTTAAATAACAACAGCAAGGCAGAAATTCCAGATAGTGGTACAAAAACATAGATTAATAAGTGACTGCCTTACACGTTGTTTTTGTGACTGTGCCTTTATAGGGACGAGCTGCATGCACTGAAATATGCTAGTGGCTGAGCAGAAATAAAAGAGCTTATCTGCTCATTTAATTTTATCTCCTAAATCAAAAGCAGTTATTATAAGAGCATCAGTTAAGTCATAATGATATGTTTTGTTTTTTTTTTTTTCATTTTGAAACCCCTTTATCAAAAGGGGGATAAACAACAATGTATGTGAGAGACTTAGGGCATTTTCCAGGTCTTTTATCTACCTTTGACCTTGGCAGTCAAAAATATATCTCAGGATTAAGCCTGAGAAAATTAGGATTTCTCATTTTTAGTGATACTTAGCATCATTTCCCAATGCACAGGTACTATTTTTCAGTACTTTTCAAGGTTTTAGGGACATAACCTATCTATCTTCTAACCTTCAGAATGACTTCTCTGTAGGGAAAGAAGGACTTCAGCTTTCTGGCTTCAGTTATTTCTATTCTTTTTTTCATCTCTATTAGGTATTTTTGTGTCCCTATATCAACAACTGCAGTGATACAGCAGCTCTGTGAGTTCTACCAGGCTTTGTTGCCATACAGGTTAAGACACTTGAAATTAGGCATTTTTTTCAGAAACTTTGCCTTAGATATATATATATGAGCACTATGATTACTCCCTGCAAATTACAGAGGCTTTCTGCACAAGAACAAGAAAAGATCTATTATTTGTCCTGCTCATAGCTCAAGAAGATAGGGAATAAGTTCAGGGGTCAGACAGTGAATGATCACATGCAAACCTTGAAGACTCTGTACAGATCCAGATTTTAGGATATGTAGGGTAAGTGCTCGTTAACCCACAATGCTGTGAGGCTTGCAGTTCTGTGGATTTCTGATCACAGAATCATAGAATGGCTTAGGTTGGAAGGGATCTTAAAGATGACCCAGTCCCAACCCCTGCCATGGGCTGGGTGCCCCCCACCTGATCAGCTGCCCAGGGCCCAACCAACCTGGCCTTGAGCACCTTCAGGGATGGGGCATCCACAGCATTTCTAGGGCCTCACCTCCCTCTGAGTAAAGACTTCCCCCTAACATCTAACCTCTTTTTGATTCCTTTGACCCAGAAGCACTTTAGCCTCAGTTGCTCTGTAGTCCGTCCTCATGACATAGCCAAGTACAACTGAAAACAGCTATGTGAAGACAAACTGTGAAGGTGAAGATATCCACAGGGGCAGGGTCACGCCATGAGAAAAACAACAGAACCAAGCCCTTGCTGTCAGGAACAACCCAAAAATCCAAGGCCTTTAATGTGAATTTGAGATCAGCTTTCCATGGCTTTGCTGTGGAAGGCTATAAAAAGGACAAAATGCTCCAGGCCACGTCAGAGTGCAGATGTTAATGAAAACAAAAATCAGAAGTTGAAGCATAACCAATTTAATGCCTGTCCTAACTTGTACAGGAGATATCCCCTTGCATGCCATGCGGAGAGCTGTGACCTTGTTTCCCCTGGCATGCCGGCTGGATGTGTTATTTTCTCGTGCCATTGCAGAGTAACCGGAAGCTTTTGTTTCCCAGTGATAACTTGCACAGATGCAAGTTATTTTCCAGTAATGCAGGCACTAACATGTGTTGCTACTGGAGTTTGAATTGTCCATTAATTTAACACTAAATCCCTTATCCCTTTAAAATGAAAACACCATATTCTACATGGACAGAGAAGAGCATATAACTCTGCTTTTCAGATGTTAGAGCCTCCAGTGGACGATTGTTCACCAATTTCAATTTACACAGCTGGCTGTCTCATCCTGAAAGGATGCCTTAGGACTGAGAAAGCATGGAAAGTAAATTACCATCTCATTCCAAACAACATCATTTCCCTCTCCCCCAGGCTAAAATTGAGGTATGTTAATACAACAATGTTAGGAAGTCGGCCTTGCTTCTGTTGGCACAACATTTGACCTGTCAAAAGGGGCCAAAATTTTCTCAATCTGTAGCAATAAAGTCCTGTAAATAGCAGATACTTGTTTGTCTTACCCAAAGATGGTTCTGAGGAAGAGACTGAAGTATGCAAACCCGTGAAAGATTTCACTGTCTTTGGAGTAAAAACTAAAACAAACATATCTTGTAAAGTGAAAAAATGCAAACAAAACAATGAAGTTGTTGCTGCTTTATTTAAAAAAAAAAAAAAAAAAAAAGATAATTAAGCATGTTAAGGATTCTGTTCCCAAGTACTGGCTATTTTTTCTTGTCTGTGTAACACAGCAGTGGGAAACGCTGAAAGCAAGACAGCCCAAATGTCTTTCCAACATTTTCAACTGTTACAAGGGAATAATGTGACTCAGCACCTTCATTATTTCTAAGGACACTTGAGCATGCTGAGTTTATACATTTGATAATGAATGGTTTGTGAGTTTGATTACTGGGTTAAATTACAGTTCACAATAATTAGCCCAATTAATGCACACTCCACTACTGTGCTGAAAATAATAACAAAACACACAGCCAAAATGTTAATTATGCATTGCATTTGACACAGGGAGATGGCAGAAACCCTCTGGTCCTAAGCTATTCTTTTTCATCCTTTCTTCACAGATTTCTGTTTGATTGTTTTAGCATTTATGAATTGTTTTCCAGAGCCATGGCACAATAGCAAGGAGTCTGGAACTGATATAGTCTCAGGAAATACTCTAAAGTAATACAATTTTCTCTCAAAGTTTGATGCTTAGAAAACTTTAGAATCCATTTAGAATGATGTTTCTCTAAATGACCAGAATTATTTTCCTTCTTCTGGAAAGGGCCACGTGTCAAATGAACAATACCAAAGAGGATGCTGTTCCAAGGTGTGTTGGGAGCTAGCCCTAATGTACTGTGGGAAGTTAAATGTTACTGACGGGCTAACTGCCCTCTGCCTTTGGAAATCTCCCCCTGAATGCCTATCCTGAGACACAACGACAGCTATATTGCTGTAGCCTAATAGGTCTCAATTCTCAAGCAGACTTTACCAGATTTATAAAGATTTTGTGGTTTTTTTTTTTTTTTTTTTTTTTTTTTGTGGGGAGTGTGAACAAAGATGAGCCAACATCTCCATGCAGAAGTGCAGTTCAATCAATATCCTTAGGTGTGGGAATTAGCATCTATCTAGTTCCAAAAGCACACTCCCTGGCTGTCTAGATGCTATTGTGTAATGCTACTTGGGTTCATCCTGGGCTGCTTGGGCTGGTGCCATGGGGCAGTGCTGGGGTGTGTGACCCAAAGTTGGTGTGAGGGCTGAGCTCAGATAAAGGCACATCCAGAGCTCAGGTGCTTCCAGGGTTGGCAGGCCCTGGAAAACTGGTCTTCTTGAATTTGACTTTGGACTTTGGTGTCTTTATGGTACCTAGTTCATGTAGTGAACGCTTAAGTTGTGTAGATGCTGCTCATAATTCTTGCAGTGCATGTGGGCGGATGCCTCTCTCATTCAGCTGTGAACATCCTCTTCCTTTTCCAGACTCCCATGAAAGCGTGAAAAGTGCAGTTATTCATGCACAATAAAGCGTGATCGTTATCATGATTTGTTTCTGCAAATGTTGTTAAAACAAGGCAATATCTGAAGCTCCACAAAAGATGCGCCTTTCTCATGCAAAGCGTAACATTTGAATGCTGTGTCAGAACTGGGTAACCAGAATCTTCCTAACACTGTAATGCCTATGCACACTCCTCCAGTATGAGACACATTTACGAGCCAAGGAGAATGCTACTGACAAAACTCGATAGCTAACGTGGTTTACCAGCATCCTCTTTGCAAATCAGGCATTCATCTAAAGACTGTTACTAACTAAAAAATGTTGCATTTATATTGCTTTTTGCTTATGTTTAAACCACCTCATGCCTACAGAATTTATCCTCAGTCATCTGCAAAATCTTGCCCATGTTTGCATTACTGTGTAAATAAAATTATAGCAAGTGTAACCCTGTAGCCAAAATCTGAGGCTTAAACCAAAGAATCAGTTATCAGCAGACAGAGCAGCTAAAATTTTAAGACTACCCTCTCAAGTTATCTGACAATTTCTAGAACCTCTCTCTCTCTTTCTCAGCCTTCAAAGACATTTTATGAGCAGAATTTACAGAACACAGGAAAATGAAATGATGAACAAAGAAGGTCCTATGTCAGCAGTGGTGCAAAGTTCAAAAGGAGATTATAGAAATCCAACATATGACAACTCTAGAAGCCATATTACAAATCTTTCTGCTTTGTTTTCCAAAATCTTTTGTTTTCCAAAATCAGATTTTAACAGTCCTTCTGATAATAACTGAACATTTCACATGATCCAGAAAGTCTTGCAACCAAAGTCAAGAGGTGAAAAATGTATTGGAAAATATTCTGTGTGAAACTATGAAATAGATGTATGTATTTAGGACAAATTCTGCACTGGGCATAGGATGCTGATGTGCACATCTCCCAGTTAGGACACAGGCTACTTCTTGATTGTGTGATACTTGCTTGTGTAGTACTGACACTCACAATATCATTAAAATAAGCAGAGATCAACCTGGACATAGTAATCCATTTCTTCCCTCATAATAATAATTATAAGAAACATGAAAACAAATGTAGAAGATAATACCATAGAAGTTGACATGGAACTTAAAGTGATTATGCAAGCTGTACTGGGATATGTTGACTGTCTTTACATGCTGACATCTGACCTACCATTAACTACCAACCTTGCAGCTCACAAATCATCACGTCCAGCATTCTCTGGTCCTCCCAGTTCTACAGTACTCTGGCCCAGAACATTGTTGCCAACACTAGTGGTTGGTGGAAGCAATATACACAGAGGTGGTTTCAAATCATACCTCAGAGCTGGGGCAGTCTTGTTGTGTCTAGGCAGTGGTCTTCTAGGGAGTCACTTCTCTGTCTCAGATCAGCTGCGTATCACCAGCTGCACAGGGATGTAGTGGGGCAGTGTGTGAGGATGAAGTGCTCTGGTACAGTGAAAAGAATCTTGAGGAGTAAACCTGGAACAGTGCAGTTGCATGCAAAGGAAGGACCCCTTCCTTAGAATGGATGGTGAAGGCAAGCGAAAAATTAAAGGTACCTTCCATTTACCTTGGAAAGGTAAATGGTGGCAATCAGGACAGAGCTCTAATTCACTCAGGAAAGGGTTTGTGACTGCTGAAACAGTGATAAGTTGCATTTAAAGTTGTGGTGTATGTCTGGATCTTGTTTGAAGTATGGCAGCTTGGTTTGCCTGGGGTTTGCCATTGCATGGTTCGTAACGTTTCAGTAGAAATCATGATGGTCCTCAGCTATCCAAAATGACAAAGAGTACTTATAGCCATACATGAGTTGTTTCTAGGTAGGGTACTACATGCTGAAAACCAACAACTACTCTTTTATGAGGAAACAGGGTATTGTACTGAAATGAAGAACCTTGCTAAAGGCTGTGTAGCCTGACTCCTTTCATCCATAGGATTTGGCCCTATGTTACTTTATAGAGAATTGTGTGAGTGGGCATGTGCAGATTGGAGTATAAATCTGAAGTTTATCTCCATCTCCACCTGAACACTGTTCCCTTCCACACAATCAGCCAAGCACAAGGTCTGGAATTAATGGCTAATTACTCAGAAATCTGCACTTTTGTGTGTTTACATGCTGAGTCTGCCAGTGTCTAGAAAGGAGGCCACCAACTATACACTTCTAATGACTGCTTGAATAGTGGATATCTGATGATCTAGGCTTCATCTGCTGTAAATTAAAGCACAGACTTCTTCAAATCAATTGATTTTTCCATTCACGCTGAAAATGAGATGTGACATCAAAAGCATAAAAAAAGATCAAAGTGTAGCAAGCGACCTTTATCACTCTGTCAGAGGTGATCACCTAATTGATTAATTTTCTTCACCTGATACAGGTAGTAAGTTCTAAAACTGAGACATATCTCCATTTCTTTTCCTTGAGTATGTTAACAACTAATTATTTAAGAGAAGTCTGAAAACTTCTCATCATATAAGTACACTATGGGCTCTGTTGTGTCACACGATAATTATGAAGAGATTTTAGCAAGCTTCCTGAGTGCAAAGGGGCTGCACATAACCATTACCGTAGTCTAGAAACACTTTTCCCTTAACCCCACACTTCCAATTTGATAGCGAATGCGCTGTGCAGGCTAAGGCAATTACGGGATATTTTCTTAATTTTTTCCTCATCTAATTGAATCTATATAATCATATATTTATCCATGACAAACACTGGTGCCTTTGCAGTAAATATGTACTGTATATATTTTGTTTAAATTTCTCTGGTTTTTGAGCTCAGAATCATTCATGTTTAGCATCAGACCAGCAGGAATTCTGCTGAGCTGCTAGAGCTCTGCTGAATCTTCTGAGAAACCTGCCAGTCCTACTCAGTAGAATGTCTCCAGGAGTATGTGCTGAGCTGTATGCATAGGCAAAGGCTGGAATCACAAGGGCATAGGCAAGTTGCCATAATAGTCAATTAGTGGACTCCAAGGTGTCCCAACAAAGACACTGAGTACTGTCTGCTAAGAAGCAAATTAGGGAAGAAAACAGATGTGCTGAAATAGGGAAAGGTAATGATTCTTAATTGTATTCATCAGATGACAATCATCCCAAATCCATCCCATGCATCAGTTAAGGTGAGAATACCTGTCAGAGAATTGCCTGCTTAGTCTCTATTTTCAAAAGTCGGGATGAGCCCATTTCAGACACGCATGAACATGTCTGTTCAAGATTACCCCCAGACGGGCAAACATCAATATTCATGTGTCAGTGGCCAGAGACAAGAGTGGGTTGGGACACCTGCCAAGAGCTCCGAGAGGAAGTCTTGGGCGGAGACTGCACCCTCAGGGTCAGCAAGGACCGGCTTAGCCACTGCACAGTCTGGTCCTGACAGAGCCCACAAAAGGAATGCCTGTTCCTCCAGCTCCAGGCACAGAATCTTCCTATGACCATACCCTCTCTTATGCAAACAGATACACCACACAGCTCAGAGCGAGTGCCAGCGAGCCTTTGAAAGAGGTGGTAGTGTTGACAAGATTGATTTTCTTCCCCAAAGAACTGCTGTTTCCCTATAAATTAAGTTTCTTATTTCTGCCTTGACTGAGTTTCAAGAAAAGCTTATATGATGCTCAAATTCAAGCCCTCACTGTCTGTTTTATTTTTAAAGAATGAACCAGCTAAAGCAAGGATGTTTTTCAGACTGAAGGCCTGTTCTTCATTCTCACCATTACTTCTATTATGCAGTAGATTTGTGTGATCAATGGTATATATGTAGAGCTATAGTGTGTGAGATAATTCAAGTTGTTCTACTGTGTCTGACCAGGTAAAGGGCAAAGGTTTAATGCAGTCTCATGACATTTGATTCAATAAGGTCAGTCACAACTCCATACAAATTCAGATCAGTATAACTTAATTAAGTGCTTAGAAGGTGATCAGCCTAGCATTTCAGTATGTATTTCAGGCCAACTTGTACTTTGCTTTCAGTGAACATAGTACAAGCTACTTACTTTGCTTTTCCAGGTGAAGCGGGATCTACTTTTGCCATTGATGCCATAAGACATCAGCAGCAAACACTGACTCGGCACCCATTGCTGGGATACTGGGATGCACCATTCAAGCTCAAGTTTCGTTCCATATGTGAAAGAGGGACAGTAGGGTTGTAACCGTGCACTCAGAAGTTTATTTCAGCCCCTTGTGCACCCTTGTTGTGGCTCAGCCTCTAATTACATTGTCACATGTTATTCTTCCCCATAAAACTTTGGCCTCGTTCATGGCACCAGTGCCTGATGCTCTCCTAAGTAGTCACTAAGTACTCTATTTTCCTTATTCAGTGTGGGTCCCTAATTTACTGTATCCCGTTCAAATTATCCTCTGAAAAGTGACTGATAAGTGTCCTTAGAGGGAAGTTTGTGGCTTCAGTGCTCTGGTGAGTAATTGCTGAACAAACATTTCTGAGTTTATTTGAGGAGTGTATCTGTGAGAGGAGAGAGTATTTCACAAATGGAAACTGAAGCACTGGGAAGGTGACAGCAAAACGTCCATTAATTTAGTTTACGGATCCAAAAGGTCTGAATATTAGGAAGACATCAAAATTATGCATTCTGTGCCCAAAGCTCAGCTCCTTCTTATGCCAGCTCCAGGGAGTGCTTTGCAGCTGTGCAGGTTGGGTTTGGCCAGACACTGGGTACCCAGAAAGTGGGGAGTCACAATTAGTGACCACCTTTGACAGCATCTATCTGATTGATATGCAGCAGGGGTGCAATGGAGGCAAGGATAGCATACCATTTTCTTATATTAAGGATTGCTAAGCTGTCTAAAGAGGAGGTCCACAGCCCAAACTGCAATATCAGGGTGTGCTCATATGTCTAGTGTTACAGGGATAAATACTGACAAGCCATTATCAGTGCACAATGAATGAAATTTAATAAAGTCAAATGAACCCATCCATCTATCCTTACAGATTTCAGAATTTTATACACTAATTTCCATGTTCCTCTTTGACACTGAATTTTTAGGAGAAGAATTAATTCAGAGAAATGGCTCTTAATATAAATTTTAATCATAGCTTTTTCAATAAGTGTGTAATTTTTAAAAGAAATAAAATGTGATGCAATCTACATTTTTGATTAAACAAGGAAAATGCTTATAGGCTTCATCCTGATAGAGTCTTGATTCCTTAAGCAACACATTATGAGATGTTAATTAAATGACAGTAACGTGTAACACAGCTCCCGCTTTTAATTTATTCAGGCTTCATATTTTTCCACACTGAAGGGATATTCTCACCTTAAAGCAGCCCTGTGAGCAGCAGAGCTGATGAAACCTGGTTTCCTCTAAGATTTGTGGCTGGGGGCTGCAACATGCTGAGCGCTGGTGGGGAATGCCCACTCACTGCATCTCCCTTGACATGGGGCGGATTTGGGGTTTATTGAGAGGATGCTTTGGCTCAGCTGCTTGGGCAATTGTGCTGGGCAGGGCTTCTGGATGCCCAGATTTGGTGTCCTTTGCTAAGGAGATGAACTCCCTGTTAGACTCAGGCTGGTGAGACCCTATTCTTGCAGATATTATTCATGATGCTGCTCCTGTTGGATATGATGGGAAGTCATCATACACTGCTAAACAGATCAAGTGATACATTCAGTGCAGGGAAATACAGTTCCAGTGCTGCATTGAACAGAAATCTAAGCAGAAACTGAAACGAAATATTTGGTTGTTCTGTGGCCATTTGAAAGACATGTTCTTTTCTTGGAAGCAGTACCATGTATTAGGTTGGTTGCTAATCTAAATTTAAATGTCCTTAATTATGCTAATTTTTTTTCCTGGCAGATAATTAAAAAGAAGATTTTTAATGAGTTAGATGTCTTAAGATCCTAGAGAGAAGGATATAAAGAAAGAGAGAGAGGCTAGTGGAAAAGCAAAATAAAACAAAACTCAGACCTATGATGCATTCAAATCCACATTCCCCTGCCACTCAGTAGGCAGCTTAATTTCCTCGTATTTCTTGACTATGTTCATCTATTGTCATTTAGTTGTACTTTTTGACCACGAGCTATTTGGGTGAGAGACCATCGTTTTGTTCTGTGCTTAGAACAAGGGAGTCCTAGGGCAGAGCCTGCACATCTGTACACTAAAGGAGGAAGACTGCTGGAGGAGGCTTGCTCCTGCCAACAAAATCCTGACCCAGTTTGGGAGTGATCTCTCTCTGTACTTTTATCCTTCCTAGCCACTGCTGTTTTTAAAAGATGCGGTCTCTGACCTATTTTCACACTGATTTCTGTGCTAGTGAGGCTTTTACCCTTTAAGTTGTTGGATACCTGTTTATGTAAATACAACAGAAATTTTGCTAAACAAGCAAGTTTCAGTAATTTTTTTTAGAGACAGCTTTGTGCTGGAAACTAAGGTGCGTGTAGCAGAAACATTAACTTCATTTTAAGTCTAGTGTATCTTTCTACATTTTTCTTGCAGCTGAGACTGAGCTGGAGATGCTGGAGCCAAGGAAAAATGTATTTGGAGCCTGAGGAATAGAAAATAGACATGAGAAAATGGATTTCTATATAGTTTTTATCCGTAGTTTGTGCAGAATGTTGAATCACAGGTGCAAGTGGTGGAGAAAATTTAGGGCAGGGTTTTGGCCTTAGTTTTGCTTCACCAGTTCTGGAGATAACACACTGAGATCTCCAATAAGACCATCTCATCCACTGGGCTGAGCCAACCCCACACCCCAGCCCAGTGGGAACACTCCAAGAGGAGGACACTCAGAGCTGTCTAAGCCCAGTTCTCCGCTCGGAAATAATCCCAGGAAAGCTGCTCCCTCAACAGGTGCTGGCTGCTTCATTAAGGGGTCAATGACTATGTGATTATGGAAAATAAACCCTCACTGATCCCAAGGTGAACTTCAATCGAAAGGCTGGCTGGTGGAAGGGACGTCCCTATTGTGGCCGCTCTCCGGGCTCCATCCTGCATCACTGTTAACCAAGCATGCTGCAAGACACTAATCCCTAATCCAACACAAGTATACAGCCCTCTCTTGACTCTCCAGCTTGGTACTGAAGAGCAGGGAGGGTTGAAGGAAAGGTAAATTTGCAAGAGATAATGATTTTTTTTTTTCAGAAGTAATTGCTGATCACTGAATTGCTGCACGTAAATAAATTCATTGCTTGTTCAACCAATTGCTAAGAAACAAATTGTGTATATGTACGTATAGAAAAATATGCATGCATGCACACATATATATTTTCTTCCATGTAAGTTGCTCAAAGATATGCTTAGAATCAAGTTTTCAGTGGGTCAGGCTAGCCAGAAATTGAAAGGATCACTAAATAAATAAAAAACTGGCTTTGTTCCGTTGTATCTCCAGCAGGGATACGACTGTTCATTATGAATAGAGGCTGAAGGCTTCGCTGCTCAGTAGTTTATAAATACTAATGAGTGACATATTGAGAAAAATTGTACCTACAAAAGCAAAGTCTTCTGCCATGCAAATCAGGCCCCAATTCCCCACAGATAAGGATCTTTTTGATGGAACACATGCAAAATCTACAGCTCTTAATTCTTTCATTAGTATTCCAGGCAGACGATTGCCAAATAACAGGGAAAACTGTCTGAATTGCTGTGTCTGAAACCTAATATTGATTTGTTTAATAGTGTCAGGAAGTCAAAATTCACAAATCTCCTGTCGATTGTTTATGAGGCAGTTAGCACAGAATTGGATGCCCCTGCTTAATTAATAACTCATTACTGAAATTTGATTATATGCTTGAATGGTTTAAATGGGCTCTAATTCAGTATCTGCAAAGCAGTGTTGCAACAAAGTAAAATGGATCTAAAAGCTTGTTTTTAACACTATTGCTGTCTGTATTTCATGATCTCCGTTGGTGAAGAATATGTTGACTTAGTTGCTAGGGCAGACCTCTTAGTACATTAATAATTGACACAAAAGCGCGTTGTTCTAATGATGTTATGAACTGAACCCCAGCTAAATCAGAAGAGTACGTTAGGAGAAATGACAGTGATTTGAAAAGGGGGGCTTTAAATGTAACTTTTGTAGCATACATTTAGTTTATCAAGGAGAACAAAGGCAGTTCTAGCATGGACTGTTTTCACAGAAGCATCTCAGGCGCTTAGATTTGTATGTCCAGGGAGCATGACATCCATAGATGCTTTTGAAACTCCTATCCACCATATTCTGTGTTCTTCCTGGCACTTTTTCATCTCCAATACTGTTCAGGTACAGGATAATAAGAATGTTTGGTTTTTTGGCAACACTAGGAAACCCTGGATCTCATTAACTATTAAAAGAATGATTATTTTGTTGGAAGGTTGAAAGTGGTTGTGTGTTCATTTGCTATTAACTTGCATGTTAAAAGAAAATCAGCACACAGGTATGCTGTTTGCTGCAAGAAACACTCAAGTGTGTCCTCAATTAAGTAGCTGAATGGAAATCTTGGGGATTTGGTCAAGAAGAAGAAGCTCTACCTACCAGCTAGGCAGTGCTCTGCATGTGACATCTTTCTCCTCACTCCCAGTGTTACCCTCAGTGCATGTAATGGTCTCCAGCAGACCTTAGGTGCTCAAGGTCTCATGTACATTATTCACAGATGACATACCATGGGGGTTATTGGGTCTGCAGGGGATTTCCCTGCTTGCAAGATGAATTATAAAGGATTCCAATGAGTTTCTGCTGAAGACCGTGCTCGCTTCCCATAGGATGTGCACACAGAGTTTCAGGGCAATGAATGTATGTCGTGAATAATGATTAGCAAATAGTTGAACGTGCAGAGTTCACAGGCAAACCTTTGTCGGAATATTATGTGCCCACACTGTTTTACGAAGTCCCAGGAACTAGTTTAGCCAAAACCATAAAAAATTAATAATTAATAAGATTCCAACTGATACCTTTAAGAGGAGAAATCAGTGAAATCAGTAAAATGTTCTTGGAAAAGCTGTTCTCATGAGAATTTCATGTGTGGTTTGCCTTAATGGAAAGGTTTGAGTAATTGGAGCAGTTTTAGAGCAACCTAGAAGTGGAGCACTAAGCTGGTCCAAGTGGGGCCCGGAGCCAACAACATGACCCATAGCATTAATAAAGAACATAATTTCTCTCAAGTCTGTAAAGCTGAGGATTTTCAGCTGAGACCCTCAGAGTGACTTAATCCTTTAATCAATAAATTATATTCCCTTAAATACCCTGAGGAACTGGACGTTGGGCCAGCAGATCCACATGTTGTGTTAATACCTGCTCAGGATGTGCAATTCTTCTATAAGTAAACCTTCCACAGACTTGCAAATTGTTGCAGCTGTACTGAGGATCTCCTAGACCCATAAGCAGGCCTGGCTGGTGAGCAAACACCAATGTCTTGGAATATATATGTGTATTTAGGCATGAGAATACAAGCTAAGTGGCAATTCTAATATGAATAGACACAACTGAAGTACCTAAGTGGAAAATACCACTGAAAATAACTGAATCTTAATGTTTGTCTGCTTTGAGTGAAAAAACAAACACAACAGCCAATGACTGCAACCTTGACTGGGAGAGCGTTGTCTTATGCAGGCTATTACCCAGTGAGGTACCAGCCCAGGTACTGCATGGGCTGTGCTGTGTCTGTGGTTGTGGCCAACCTCACAGGCATAAGTGCATTTACACTTTGTGCCAAAAACTCGTGTGTTCAGCTCTGAACATGCATATTGCATTATGTTCTATATCATAGAATTGCAAAATATTTATTAAGCTCTTTTTCTGCCACAGCCTTTCCTGTATGTCTTGTGTGGACGGAGAAAGGGACTTCTGATTCTGAAGCTTGGAAAACATATCAATCCCTGCAGAGTTATCAAAATCCTTCAGCAAAATAAGCAAAAATCCTCAGATTTTTTTACGTGGTCGTCTCTGCCTTGGAAATGAGGAATGCTTTTGGGTTAACCTCACACTTTATGCCTTTCCAGGCAGGGTTAGTGATGGCCCATATAGACTCTTTGCATTTGAGCTTCTGATAGCTAGAACATCATTATAATTGCTTAGCATGTAGATTGCTTCAGCAGTTTAAGATGAAGATTATTTTAAATTTTCATTCTTCCATAGCAGAGCATATTATCAGCACTAAACTGTGAAACAGTTATTAACGATAACTAACAATAGGTAATGCTGTCAGGAGTTCATTTCCCAAGCAAAAAGAATTGCTTTGCATTTTTGTGCATGCAGTCAATAACAGTGTTGCAGTTCACAGGTTTGCCAACTTTTCGCAGTGATGGGTAACTTTTACAATTAATTTCAGTTAAATAATTAAGCCTAGGCATCTGAGAACGTCTTTGAGCCATCATTAAAGACAAAAAGTACCTTTTAAGCAATGATTTAACTTGTGTTAAACAACCATTGTAGGAAGAACATGGTTTTCTTTCTTCTGTGGGCCGATTTGTCAAAGTACTATTAAGAATTTTCAGTTGTTAAAAAAAAAAATATATGGAGTGAACCTTTATTTTTTTCCTCTAATTTATTACGCTTGATTACGCAGCTGGAATGGGAAGGTAGCTGCTGTTTGTAGTTAAATAACTCCTCACAATTTCTTAAAGAAATGATCTTCAAAGCTTTAATGGGTCAGTGGCTCAAGTACAAAGGAAAGATTGATTTTCATACTCCCACTCTTTGTTCCCAAAGTTTAAAACAGACATGTTCTGGTAAATTAGTTTGTCTATGTTATTAATGGAAGAACTTATTAAACTCCCATAAATACATGGTGGTATCTTACTTAAAACACAGAATGCATTTGCTTTGAAAAAAATACGTGTCTAAAAGTAAACAGGGGTGTAATATTTTTATTGGATTTCAGAAATGCCTCAAAAGGCAGAAAAGCTGGAGAACTGGGGGTTTGCAAAATATATTAGGTATGCATCATGATGAATGGTACAAAGAGCGTAGGCTCGAGTCGCTAGAAAATATGTTATTTGCGTTTAATGAAAAGCATTCCCATACTGGGTAAGTGGCAATGCTGTGGGGAGAACGGCTGCTTTAAGCAAGAAATATTGTCTGGGTGAAATACTTCTTTTATGCAGGGCTCATGTGCACGTTCCTTGGCTGAGCCAAGGGAGGGTTCTCTGCTGGTGCAGGAGTGATCCTGGGGTCAGGGCACGCTTCAGTGTTGGCGGAAAAGAGTTGCTGGGAGAAAGATTACTCAGCTCTGTGCGGGGAGCAGTGCTGCTGCTACATGAGGGGGGAGAGGGGGCTCTTGGGCTGATGTGAACTGCCAGAGCCTCTTCTGCGGGTCTTTCCCGGGGCCGTGTCTTCTCCTACAGGAGCAGAGACACTTCTGATAGATTCTCATGGCCTCTGAGGTCACTTGTTTTCCCCTGGTGATCTGCCTGTCTGTAGAAGGATGTCTTGCCACACTTAATTACCTTCTTTTTCTCCCATCCCAACATGAGTATATAGCATAACCCCCTTACCTCAGCTGTTCACACAGAAGGACGGGCCCTCGGAAACACTCCTGGCTGACCCCACCAAGAGCTGTAAGGGTTGGTGTGACAGGTGGGAGTTGGTTACCAGGGCTGCTCCCAGTGGTAAAACCACCCTCTGGATCTGAGCTTGGTCTGGGAGAACAGGGAGTGGTCAGGCTCCTGTGGCAAGAACCACCCTATGCTGATATGGTGGGAGCACACTGTAGGAGAGGCGCCAAGGTGACATTTTCCTGCCCCAGTGTATTGGGCACTGCAGTGTATCAGGCATTCAAATTAAAAAAAAAATAAATTAGAAATGTCAAAATTCAAACAAATACAATGAACTGGCCAAAATGCTTGAATCTCCTCCTTCCTGTGTACATGTTCCTTCCTTTCCCTTTACATTGCTGGAAAATTTCCAGTGTTCCAGATCTGAAGAAGAAATGAAATAAAAACTTCCACTACTTCTTTGGTAGAATCTGGGCATCCACCACATACAGTTCACTGTTTAGATAGGAATAGAACTTTGCTGGGTAATGGGACCATTTGGAAGTTAATTTGGAATCTGAACAAAACCCCAGACTTTCATGGGAGAGGATACAGAATCTACATTATACTCCGGCCTAATTCAAAATCAGCAATTTTAATATCATTGTGTCTGAGAAGTGCAAAGTCTGATCTTTGCCTGGCTTAATTTCCAGTTGGCATGAATGATACCGAGTTACACTTTTATAATAAAGGAAAATCAAAAATAACATGGAAAAATTAGTCAGCTGCAAGTGCCACAAAAATGTTTCTAAGTTGATAGCAGCCACCTGAATGAATGGTACTGAAATAATATGTACTAGTCCAGCATTGAATTGTAAAATATCTGCGACTGAAAACAGGAGAGTAAAAAACAGAAATTTCCCAGCATAGTTATCAAGCAGTCTTTAACCATATCATTGATTGTAAAAGCTCATAAATGGAGATTGGAGCTCATTTTGTTGCCCATGATTATGTATCAGCAAACAAACTCTGCTTGGGACCATGGATGGGGGATGACTACTTTGCTTTCCAGAGGAATGATGACAAGATCCTTCATGCCATTCCTTTTAGCAGGACACTACACCAAAGTGAGTCTGTTGCAATTGCTAAGGAGGACAAACTGACACCTCCTTCATGCTCCAGCACATACTTGGAGTGGCTCATGAACAACTTCTGTTTTGTTCGTCTCCCAGGAAAACACTGCTGCAGCACATCTGCAAGCGCAGAGCTGGGATTGGGCATGCAAGAAGTCAGTCAGCAGCCAGCTCTTCCAGCAGCTCCAGCTTCTAGGGGCTCATCCAGTTGTCCAGAGCAGGAGAGCCCTGCCATGCCATCCCCTGATCACGCAGAGGAAAGCCAGATCAGTGTTTCTGCAGCCACCAGAGATCTCTCTGTTTTGTTTTACACTCCATTTGAAGCATCTGCTTTGGCTCTGCTCATTTGCAGAGCAAGTAGGGTGTGAGCAGCTCCGGGGTACAGGTCCTGGCACCAGGGCTCCCCCAGGGAAGCCCGGACAGGGTGGGACCAGGAGGGCTCCCATACCTTCCGCACCTGAGCACACAGCAGCAAAACACGGGCCTATCACCAACCCTGACCTTCACAGCATTGCATTTGCTGCGCAGGGAGGACACTGTCTGAAGGAGCTGTGGGTAGGTGGAAAAGGAGAGCAAAATCCGTCTGGAGCATTTTCGCCTTTTTACCAACAGAGGGATTTGAGAGCCTTTCTCCATCTGCAGTCTCTGGCAATGGTGTGTTCATAGGAAACGAAGGATGTGTGTGTACAGTAAAAATGGCCCTGTGGATGCTGTGCTGTGCTCAGCCAACGATTTGACATGCGGCACATTTTTCAACAGAGGCTCTCTGAAACGCGGACTGAGAAATCCTTCCAAGGCACCGGAGAGATGGATCTGCTGCTGGGATGGAACAATCATCTGCTTAACAGCTCAGAGCTGCACGCACACCAATTTGGGTCAGGAAGTCAGAAATAACATCACACCAGATTGAATTTAAATTGTACAGGGCTTATATGCAAGCAGCATATTATTATGATGCCTGGGTTAATATTTTTCCTCTTTTGGAGAGCACCGGGGGATCATTAATGTACATAAGTGGTTAGGCAGGCATTGGTTTTATATCTCATCTGTAAGGAAAAGCTTCCCAAACGGCATTGACTTTTCACTGCGGGCTCTGCAGAGAGATAAGAGCGTGGGTCGGGAATCCACCAGCAGGGCGAGGTTCCCCTGGGTGAATGCATCGCCAAGGCTCTCCCACCCCGCATTTCTCGTCCACCCCATCCTCTTGCTCACCTCGATCTGTTCATTTCTCCCAATGTCTGCTTATTGTCTCACAAGCATTTACCAGAGGCAGTAATCACCCGACCTGCCGTGCCGGAGAGATGGCTTTATTAGCACCAGGAGCGCACGGCTCTGCGCATTGGCGAGTGCTGTGTGCGCTGCTCCAGAGAGGTTCCAGCCAAGATGGGCTGCGTGAGGGAACATCCTATTGAGGCTTCGGCAAAGATTAAAGAGGGAAATCTCCCTTTTGTCTTTGAAGCCTGAATGGCTGCTGAGCTTTCAGCAGCCTGCAAACTGCAGTGAAAAAAAGCGCAGCAACTTTTAAATTAGTGATTCACCATTCAAACAATGGATTAAAAAATAATAATAATAATAAATTGCCGCTATCTCCGCTCCCTTCTCCCCCTCCATCCAGCTGAACCGTACATGGATATCGGATCCCCTTTCGTTGGCAGAAATTCTAGTAATCTCCAAAGGACGTGCTTTCTCTGCCGTCTCAGGCGACTTCACTGAAGAGAATTCCAAAGATTTCTGGAAAAGCTTTTTAGTGCGAGCAGCAGAGCTCCCCCCTCCCGCCGCTTCCCCCGCTATCGTTATAATTTACAAGATTCCTATGACCGTGTAACTGCTTTGTGATTACATGGAAAATACCTCGCAAATACGCAGTAATCACAGGTTCATGCAGGTTGCTTAGTAAATACATTTGAAGTTGGAAAATAGTTCAAAGATTAATTACCCCGTAACTTGCAGCATTTAAATTATTTTCCCCCAAATGTATAGATAGATTTGTACCGACTTCAAGGCTGGCGGAGAAGGGGTTATGATGGTTCTGATCTGAGAGGAAAAAATGAAATTTGACAGGCATGGATTATTTAAAGCATGCAGATGTGAGCCATATAACCATTACACTTTGATGCAAATCATAGAGGAAAGCACAGGAGGGATGGCCTGTACAGAGAAGTAGTGGACAAAGTTAGGATTTCCTGCCATCGACTCAAAATTTAAACAAATAATCATTTAATGGCAGTGCAGCATTACATTCCTCATTGCATGCATTAATGTCAGCATCTGGGACCAACATTTTGACAATTCTATTAAAATGCTTCACCATTCCCTATCTAACACCTGTTAGCTCTAATTTTCTTTCCTGAGACGTACATCAGTAGACAGTGTAGATTCCAAATCATTTATCACTTTTAAAGTGCTTCCATATGAGCTTTTTAGGGGGCTTATCTTGGCCTTTGGAAAACCTTTTCTGAATGTATTAAAATTCAGTACTTAGAGGGGGAAAAAGTGTAGACATCAATGTTTCATAGCATTCATGTCTGGTAATTATTAGCCTAAATTATGGCTCGCACATGACTTGACAAAGTGGACCGTGCATTTAAAAAAGCTGCTCGATAGACATGCAGTGCTCAATATGTTCCACGTTATTGAGATGTCAGTCGGTAATCATAAAGCAAACACCCCTCACTGAAAGGACCCTGCTAAGAGGGCTACGAGGCCTGGGGGACTACCTAAAAATGTCAGAAATGCTACAGTCTAAATGAATGACATCAGCAAGAGAACATGTGTTTAAAAACACGTGCAATTAGCTCATGCAATAAAATGCAAATCCAGGGACACGGCGGTCCCGAGGAGCCCTACCTGGGAAGGAAAGCAAACGAACACAAATGTGCTGGAAAATATGAGAAATGGGAAATACTGTTGCACTGGGGTTTTTGTAGCCATGTACTGTGGGAAGAGCAAGGAATGTGTTATATTCTTTATCTGTGTGCACAAAATAGATTTGCTTATCATTACGTGCATTACATCTTGCTGTTATCATGCAAACAAGGAGCGCTGCGAATTAATGCGCTGTTTGTAATCTCTCACCTTTAACAATGCTGACCACACGTTAACCAGCTCACATAGAGAAGAGTGCTATGTGCGGTATTTTAGAAGCGTTTGCCTTTGCAATGAAATACTCTTACAACAGAGATAAGACCTAACCTCCTCCCACTGAGAGATACAGGCATTTTGCTGATGGTTTGGGTAGGCAAAGCGTTGGGTCCATGGTGCATTCCCTGCACCAATGGCCCCACTGCACTGCAGTGTGGTGGAAAACAAAGCCACGAAGCCTGCGCCGTCTGAATTTTTTAAATACAAATTTCACTTTTATTGCCTGAATCTGAAATCTGAAGTCAAATGCTGGAACTTGGGTACCTCCTGTGCCGGCTGAAAAACCCGACATCATCTCTTCACAGGAACGCAAATATCCAAACAAATAGTGTAATGCAAATCCCATGGACCAGCTGGCAAACCCAGTATTGATGTACAAATCTGTGGACAGTTTAAAAATGTCCATCAGCACACGGATACACACCTTTGCTTTCACACGTCTGCTGTTTACTAAATAACATTTCAGCACAGTTTTCATCTTATAAGGAAAGTGTTTGAAACTTGGAATAAGTGCACTTAATTAAAGGAAGGCTGTGAAAATGTGCACTAATCTGATATGACTAATAGCAAAGTGCATGAAATTGCTAATTAGAATTTCATTAAAGGTGCTGCTTTATCAGACTGCGAATATCACAACCTTTAAAATTCTTTCAGGAAAGCTTAATTCCTTTTCAAACAGAAATATTCTTTAAAGACATTTGATTTGTTCTGAAGGAATTTGTAGCTTAGGCTGAAACATAAAATGTTGCCAATATTCCACTGGAGTAACATTAGAATAAAAATATGTATCAGGTACTTTCTTTCATCAGTCAGATGAATAATTTTTTTTTTGAAAATATTATTGTTCAAATAATGCAATCAGCTAAGAGAAATAAAGTTTTATCTCTAGATTATTTCAAACATTATTTGTTTTTATGCCTATACTGCAAAATTTGATACCTTTCCCCTTTAAAAGAGGAAGGAAATAAAAAGCTTACTTCAAAAGTAACGCATGAACAATAAAAAATACAGCCATGAAAGTCTTTCCATAGAAGGACGTAAGATTTTGCATGTCCAGAAAGAGGAAATTAATTGTCTACCTTGATTTAAAATAAATAATCCAAAATTAATGTTCTTTGTATAGCATCTTATAATATTTTAAATAGATTAAAAAAACCCACACAACTGTATTTTTTAGGTAAAGCTAGTGGAAAATCCAAACCTTGCACAAATGCCTGTAGATCTATACGAGGCTAAGATATTAATTCATTTTACCTCTTGTTTACCCCCTCACTGCTAAGTCTTCAAGCTGACTTAAAGACTTATTTGTCCCTTACTTTTCTCTGTCTGCCACCAGCTTTCATTGTCTTTGAGTTCTGCTCGTAGCCCATCCCCAGCTGGCCTCCACCCCATCCCTTTCCACACCACCCAATCCCATCCCATCCTGACCCATCCCATCTCATTCCATCCCATCTCATCCCATCCCATCCCATCTCTCCCCTCAGTGGATGAGGTTGCAGCAGATGCACAGAGCTGTGCTGGAACCCAGCTGGGGAAGGGGCTACTCTGGCTGAGTTTGGGGAAATCCAGGGAAATGCCAACCCCAGGGCTGCCCAAATGCTCTCAGCCAGGGCAGCCCTGAGCCATCAGAGTGCTTCCGATCATGGCCACGGTGAATTTGCGCTCACAGATCGCACTGGCGACAAAATTCTCATTTCCTCGGGTGTCAAATCCCGCCACGCTCTGCACTGCAATTTGTCATCAGGATAGTAGTCAGCAGTTTTGCTTGCATAAGCAGAGCAGGGATGGGACTTCGGTACCTTTGCTCCTTTCGAATATCAATTTAACAATTTAAGTTTACCAACAAGAGTAACTAATATCAGGCTTTCGGTGAAACTAAAGATCGTTGAAGCAGCTGATATTTGTGGGTGGTAAAAGACATCCACCCAAGCTCCACATTTGTGGACTGCAATTGTTATAAATACTAGAAAAAAAAGAAAAAGTACTTTTGCTGGAATTAAGTATTCAGAGCACATTTTTAGAAACTCAAATTAAAAACTAATCAATGCAAATTTACATGACAAAAAGATTCTTGGAAATGGATAAAGTGTGAACAGAAGAATCTTTACTTAGGAGATAGTATATTATTACTTTGAGCATTTTTAAAAATCACATGTCAATTACACACTGGTGTGATTTCAGCTGTTGTTATAGGTATTTTCATGCCAGTAGGTATTTTATCAGTTGGACAAAGCAGCACATAAAAGTCATTTCAGCTTTCTTCATAAATATGCCAACTTTCTTTATGTACATTTGCTTTCTACAATAAATACGTTGATAAAAAATCAGTCTAGACTTAACTAAATGAAAATTATGCTTATTAAATCTAATGTCTGGTGTCAAAAGTGAGGTGTCAATCTTACCTATCTTACTTCTAAGCAAGGCAAACAAAGCTGCTAATTATAATATTTAAGTTTAAATATAGAATTATTGTTCAAATATAGAAAACAATGGTGCGGTTGTTCTTTCTACAGCTATATGATTAAGACTACTTATGTCTCATTTTATGCAAAATAAATGACACATGATTGTAATTTAATTCCCGCTAAGTAAATGTCTGCAGGGATTTATGACAAGAAAAGCAATAACAGTCCATACCTTGTTACTTTGTCAATAACTGCATTCAGATCAGCGGGGTGCAGTTAAAAATAAATAATTGTTCAGAAAAGCCATGCATATGAGAAAGGAGTAGCGTGCAATAATTTACGTCATGCTAATGTAAGGCTGCTGGTTACAGTCCTGTGACTGGTATAAATTAATGTACTTCTGTACTATCCTGTCCTATTTTGTTCTCCCTTATACTACACCACCGCTGTGGCTGGGAACACGATTAACGCCCTCCATCAATATGACGAGCTGCATTTAATAAACTGTTTGCTGACTAAAGATAAGACGCTGACATTTACAATGTCGTTCTTCAGAAATGAGGAGACAGACACATTTAGGTGCAGAGAACACCAAGGGTGCGCAGCGGCCTTTGCCCAACCCTTGTCTGCAGCATGATGAGTGAGGATGGGATGGAGCGAGGGGCTGGTTCCCTTGAGATCCTAACCAGGCTGAGTGTCCTCACCACTCCTCTGGTCTCAGCCACACCATGTTCTTCTGTAGAAAAGGAGGCTCAGGGGAGACCTTTCTGTTCTCCATAGCTCCCTGAAAGGAGGATGGAGCAAGGTGGGGGTTGGCCTCTGCTCTCAGGTAACAGCAATAGGACAAGAGGTGATGACCTCAAGTTGTGCCAGGGGAGGTTCAGGCTCCACATGAGGAGAAATTTATTCTCAGAAAGAGTGGTAATGCAGTGGCGCAGGCTGTCCAGGGAGGCGGTGGGGTCACCATCCCTGGAGGTGTTCAAGTTTCGTAGAGATGTGGCACTGAGGGACTTGGTTAGTGGGCATGGTGGGGATGGGTTGATGGTTGGACTGGATGATCTTAGTGATCTTTTCCAACCTTAATTATTCTATGATTCTATGATTTACAGAGATTGACACAACCTCCTTTGCTCAGCTCCCAGGAATACCCGCACATGCTTGTACTTGGGTAACAATATTTGTAGCTCTGTGCAATTCGACTCAGCGAAGTATTGCTGAATGTGGAAATGGATCATTTTAAAGTCTCATGTAATTTTGAGATATTTATTGCATGATGGTGTCAAAATAGCAACCATCAAAAGGACCAAGAAACCAGAACTTGGTTGAGCAACATCTCTTAAAATATATGCATGGCATTTAGTGGGAGCCACACACTTTTTGATGGGCCAATAGATTTCATTTCTGTGCCTCACTAAAGGGCCAGTCAGAAGAGATCAGAGATTTCTTGTTCCTCCCTGCAGCGGCAGAAGCGCTAAATTAGATAATTTTGTTTATAGTGAGCCAGTATTCTTACCACTATTGTCAGAAGCAGTAGCCAGTAGCACGGAACTGGAGAAGCAATGAGAAAGAAGAAATCAGCAGGAGCAAATGTTTGTTTTGTGAGGCCTGATGGCTTATCCTCTATTCCTTTGAAAATCTTGCTTTTTTTTTTTTAATCTTCTTTTTCTCTTCACCTTGTCTTAGATTTGCTCCTTTGTCTCTTCTACCTCTGTTTCTTTTATTCTTGCTTTTATGCTTTCTTCCATGTCATCTTATTTGTCTTCTACTACCTTTGTTTAAATCTGTCTCAACCCCTGATGGTTTCCTTTTGTCCAAATCAATCTGTTTTGCTTTTTCCTTAGACCTTGCTGCACAAGTATCCTTCCTCACATAAACCTCAGTGTGAATGTCTGCTAAACCCCATAAAAATATTGATACTGCTCTAGCTGGCTGAGTGAATCGATTCCTTTGTTTTCTTTGGACATCTCAAGACATCTTTGGTGAGTTGTGAGTAAAATAGTCTTTTTGACAGAAAACATAAGATAAAATGACTTATTTTCCACAACTTTTGCTGCATAGAACTTGAAACTCCAACTCTGAACACAAATTGCCAGAATCTGGGGTGTTTTATCCTAACCTTTGTAGCTAATCCCAAAAGCCTACCTAATCAATTGAAGATCATAAAATATTAGACTTAATGCTGCAAAGTGCAGCTTTATCATTCACATAACAAGCTCCTAAATAATTCAAATAGCAAACATATCCTGCTTCTGAGGAATGGGAGGTTGTTTAGACCAGCCAGAGAATGTCAACGCATGCCACATCTCCTGAAACTACCGCATTTCAGGAACCCTATTAAGTTAATTGCTGGTTTCTAAGCAGAGAGCATGCTGGGAGCAGGGTGGTCTTTATTAGCCTTTTGGGCATCAGCCATTTTGCCCCTACTTGTGTACACCAGGTACGGCATGAAGAATTAGATCAAATTGTGAGGCAAGAAGTGGTGTTGGCACCACCTTCGCCTTGGTGAATCATTTGTGAATCAAATTGAAGGTTCTAATGCCAATTTTTTGCCGGCTAGATTTTATAAAAAAGGCTATCTACAAGGACTACTCTGAACATAATGCCTCCTATTTTATTACGTTGGCTCACAGTGTCAGAAGCAGACATTGTGATATGGCGGTAGAGGTTGAACCTTCCCACCAATGTCCTGTTCTGTGTTGTTGCTGTGTGACAGATGGCAGCAGAGGGGCAGTCAGACAAAAATGACATCAGACATGGAAGTGCGTATGAAGCAAAGGTTTGTCAGTGAATTCCTCCATGCAGAAAAAATAGCAGCCAATGACATTCATTGATGCTTACTGAAGGGTGGATGGCGCGTTTCAGCAGTGGCAACAGCGACATTGAGCCATCTCCACTGGTGCAAATTTTTATGAGCATGGCATGCAGGCTCTTGTTCAGTGCTGGTGAACATGCACAGCTAATAGTAGTGACTGTGTTGAAAAATAGTGTTTTGTAGCTGAGATCAAATTGTGTTACTGTGCTATTTGCATCTGTTGTAGTTACCATGAAAATAAATAGGAGGCACTACTTTCAGTGACACCCCGTATAGTGCAAAATAAAGGGAAGAGGAATTATTTATCTACCTTAATCTATAAATAAATTAATATAAATTCTACTATCATTGAAACTGTATTTTTTCATGATGGAGTTCACTTGTCAAATGCAGAGAAGACAGAATTAGCAGTTGCATTCAACAGTATGGTAAAACTCAGTTACTTCTCAAAAATCAGCAACTGTAAAAAGAAAAGCAGAATAACTAAAGTCACTCCACCACAGACATGGAAAAACATCTCTTTTGTCTCTTTTGGACTCATCACAGATTCACAGCTTAATTCTTGCAGGACTCTATGGAGCACTGTATTTCATGGTTTTTCTCCTCATTAGCCACCACAACAGCCAGTGTTATTGCACAGATACTACAAACACAGTTCCCAAGCTTGACTGATGTTCTTTGGAGTCAAAACTACACATCTGAGATGTATGAAAGTTTCTAAATTGCATTTGAAGTGTCCCAAATTGACTTGTTTCATTTAACTTAAAAAGCCATTTTAGGTTTGAGACAATTGGCCAAAAAAAAAAACCAAAGGCTCTTCTTTTGTATGAAAGTGTATGTGTATATATCTATATATCTGTCTATATATTCACCTTTGGATGAACATGTGTTGTATATTGCTTGGAAAGACGCTAAGTGTGGAAACTGTAAAAGATTAACTAAATTTTGCAGTTCCCTGAAGGCAGAACTGTGGTGAAGATAGGACCATTGCCTTCTACTGCTTTTCATAGATTTGAGATGAGAGTTTCACATCATGGCACAAGACCACACATCTTACCTCTCCCAGTATGCCAAAACATAGGATTTCTCTAATGTATGCAGTCTGATTGAACCCATTAGGCTAGAAATAAGAATATAGAAGTGTTACTTATGCTGTATCATAGGGCATTGAATAAATGCAAAGGTGCAGGCATCCCAAGAAGCTGTCTCCCAAGTCCCTTGGCACACCAATCTAACATATATTTTACTAATTGAAACCTTTTCACATGGAGATTGTAGTTAAAAGGTACTATAATAACTCTCTATTTGAAAATATCTCTTTTAAAACCCAAAATTCCTCAAGTACTTCCATACTCCTGAGTGGGTACTTGAGAATTGAGCAGCAGATGTAAAATCTGTACTGAAGAGCCTCTCTCAAGCACTGGACTTACATGAAATGGGTAAAATGTAAAAGCCCTCTTTAATAGTAAAGTGTCGAAGGCTGTGGCTTCCAGCCTGCTGCCATTCACAAGGAAGGAGGCAAGGTACAATATTGCATGTTCCCTTCTGCAGTTTCTTTATCCACTGTGAGTAACATAAAAAATCAGTCTAGCTTCATGCCTAGCTGCAACCCTGTTTGATATTTCATGAAGGCATCAACTGTGTGTAGTTTGTGAAGGAAAGATGTGTACTGTTTATCTCATTGATTGTCCATTTTCCAGGGCTGCCAGCAATAACGTTATGCAGCACTGCAGAAGGATGCGACACATTGCTGGGTCTTGTGCCAATGAGCAATCTCTGATAACGCTGAGAGCTAATTATAAAATCAGGAACTGGAGAGGAGCAGAAATTACAAATCTTTTGGGCAGCTTCATGGTCCACTAGAAAGGGGAGAGCTCTGAAATGTTGGCTATAAGAAATCTTGGGCTGTAGAATCTAAAATATTAGGCACCCAGCAGAGGTTTTGTACAGTAGTTTCCACTAATCTCAAAAACATCTGTTCATTTTTCAGAGTAAATCTGTACGCAGTTTACCTTTCAAGGAGAGTCAGATTCTCCAATTTCCTTTTTGTGTGTGTTGCGTGTGTATCATTCATTGCATTCATAACGTGTGTTTTTTATCCCTGTTTTCTTTTTCCTGCTGGTGTTGCCTGTCCCCTTGAAATAAAGCGGGCTCTTTTTCCAATCAATTCATATTTAAATGAAAATGATTCCACAAGAGGATGCATGTGATGCTCCTCTCTTTTGCAAAACTGGGGGCACCCTGAGCAATGAAAAAAGCAAGAAACCAAAACCCTTCTGGAGATAGGGAAGGGATTTTCCTTGTACTCAAGAGAGGCAGGATTTCCAGGGCACATCAGTAAGTTGATTACCTTTTCAGTACATTTTGTTTCCTTTCATAGCATAAATAAGATTTATGACAATTTAGAGCTGAGATGAAGTTTTGAAGCTTCATTTGATTTTTTGTCTTCAAAGAAGGAAGGCCTCCAGAACAGAGACTCTGGGCTCTCACCACACAGAATTGATTTTTCTGGAGGCAGTGCTGCCATTCACTGCCTTGACTGGAGGCCCTTTTTCTAGGAATGCCTTCCCAGTAATTCAAGGGCTGGCAGTGAGCACAAGATGTTCCCTCCGAAATTTCTTTCTTTTCTCCTGACTGGTGGTGTTGCTGTCCAGATTGCCCAAGGCACCAAGGATTTTGTTTTGAGTGAATTTTCAAAGTAGTCAGTCTGGTTGCATGATAGCCATGAAAGGATTGTCTCACCCAGTTTCAGTTTAAGCTGCAGCAACAACAACAACTAAATGCAATCATGTATTCCATTGATAACCCAAATGCCTTTTTCTCATGGTAACGCAGCAGCTGAGCAGAGAGAAAAGAAGGATCTCTTTACACAGGTAATCCTTTATGTGAGAATCCACTTAATTGTTTTATTGGCTTAGATTTTTCTCCATTGCTACTTTCTGCTAGGTCAGTTATCATGGCATCTAATGGCTTCCTGAGGAACTAAAGGAAATTCTGAACAGCAAGACAGAACCTTAAATTAGATTGCTCTGTGCATCTGGTGTTGAAAGCTGGCCTGTCCTGTTAAGCTTAATCACATTTGTGGCTTTGTTCATCTTTACAAATTATAGTAAACTTAGCTAGAGCTCATCACCTTCTGAATCACCATGGCTATGTCCAACCCTACCAGTGTGGATCACGTCCTTTGGGCCTGGGGCAGACAGGGACAGCTGATTTTGGTCATCATGGCTATGTTTGGATCTGCAAGCCAAATATGTATCTGTGCAACTACACTGAAAGTAGGCCAAGAATGACTTTGCAGTTGAAATACCAAGTCCCTTGACTGCAAAAGGAACAAGTCTTACCAAGCACATCCTCATCTTACCTTGGGTTCCAGCAGATGCAAACCCACACGTTCACTGCAGCTAGGCATTGACAAATGTGTAAGATGCTGTATTTGTTAGCAAGGAGATGTACAAGTTTGTATAATCTCACTCCTGACATTTCTAACCACTTTGACTTTCTTGTTCTTCCAGCACCCTCCACGTTAAGCAATATAAGGCAAAGGACAGAGCTTGTAAATATTTGCCTGCAGGAACTTTAGAGATGTAGAGACAAATGCTAGGAATGCTCAGTCTTTAGGGAAAGGCCTGAGGTCCTTCAGAACTTTAATGTTTATCCCCAGAAGCACTTTGGAAAGAGGACAAAAATATTTGGCAATCTTGAATGAATCAAATGCTGCAAAATAATCCAGAAATACGAGTGTTGCTTTACTATTTTTAACATGAAGAGAAGGAGGGGGCACCCAAGGAAAATTAGATTTTCTTTTAATCTAAACTCTGGTCCAGCCCAAAGACTACAGTGAATGATTTCAGCAAAACATATGAACTGTGTTTTGTGTGACTGCTGAGGTGGTTGAGAAATGTAGAGGCTTGAGGGTCCTCTACTATAGGAACTTGGAATCCTGTTCCTTACCCTAGCTTCAAGCAGGCAGACCACAAGAAAACGCAACAGTGGCAAAAAAGAATTGGCAGTTTTGAAAAAAAGTATCTCAAGATATCATTTTTGTTCTACTTATAGGACTATCACCTATTTTAAAGCAGATAACTTACTCCTGAATGCATGAAGATGTTTGTAGTAAAGGTCTTCAGTAATAAATACTGGGAGGAAAGCAAGGAGTTGAAAGAACATATCCTGGTTGTGTTTTATGTCATTTCTATGGACTTAATGTGTCTATCCAGGTCATGAACCTAAAAAGAAAAATGCAGCTGTGCTCCTGAATCTTGAAAATGTCCTCTCTTGCGTGCATTCAAATATTCAGATTGGATACTATTTAAATAATTAAAAAAAATCCTGTAAAAGAAAAGAGAGCCTTGTCTAACGCTGAAATATTCCTCAGGCAAAATTGATTTTAGGAAAACTGTCAATTTTAAATCATCTAGAGGAAATACATCTACTTATGAAAATCAAACTCTTGTTGTAGGTATAGAGTACTGTCAATGGATAAAAAATTAGTTAACAGTTATCTAAATTCAAGCTAGGAGAAAAGGTGACTTTTAAAAAATGTTTCTTGGTATGAAACTTTCCTAAGATCTTTGTGTGTGAGTGTGTGTGTGTGTGTGTGTGTGTGTGTGTGTGTGTGTTGTAGACTGGATAAGAAGAGATCTGGATTCAGACAGGTTTTGCAAAATCAAACCTAGATTAGGAAGGTTGATGAGACCAATGTAAAACCATCCCAGTTTGCTCAAAACTTTTATCTGTTTCCCCCTTCAGCTCCAAACTTTTGTGGATGAGATAAAATAGAAACTGAATCCAAACAAGCCGGTTTTGCAAAAGCTTCTCAGCTCTTCTCTAAAAATAAGATTAAAGAAATCCTCTAGGCTGCAGGAGATGACTTTATCTTGTTACACTGCAAACCTCATTCCCTTACTTTAAATCTTCTTCTCTCTTACTAAAGATAACTAATATGGATGCTGAGAGCCATTGTATTCTGTTGACATCTTTAAACATAAAGCAAGCTATCAATATCTGGCTTTCAAGGGGTCTCTGTACTTCTGTTCTGAAGTACAAAAGTTTTTAGTCATATCATTATGAGAAAGACATATTTCTACACATACTAATGGAATTTACTTTTGTGAATCTTACTGAGGAACCCGGGACACTGAGGAAGTTATTGTACTCTGACTTATGCCAGTGTAACACCCCCGACTTCAGCAGAATTATGTGTGATTTACTCCGCGCTAACCTAGAGTAGATAGGGGTCCAGAGGCATTGGGATGGGAAATGAACAGGAAACAAAATTGTGTGTCTATTTTAGATCATTTATATTAATGAGATATGTTACTTAAAATCACAACCTATTACAGAAGAATATTATGATGTGGTGACTTTGCGGGAGCTGTATTAACTGTTACATGAGATGAACTTAGCGCGGCAGTTCTGGATGTTTGTCTGGACGTGCCCTGAATATTGTTTGTAGGAATTCTTGTTTTTAAATTAGCACTGATGCGAGCAGTTCATACAGAGCTGTCAGTGTGCAGGATTCATGGCGGAGAAACTGTTGGGAGAGGTGGAGGAAGGAGGCAAACTCTTGTCTCTAGATTTATAGTTATTCGACATCAGGTTTTGGCTGAGTGTTCCTTCTCCAGCAAGAACCTACTGAAAACACTGACTGACACAATAACTTAATGAGGATCAACTGACATCACCCAGTTCTTGGACTACCATCCCCGATGATGTTTTTCTTCACTTTTATTTAGCACGGTGTGATGAGCCTATGTCACTGTCTGACGCCCCGTGGGCCAAGTGCATTCCTGTTGTAACAAGATCTCTCACATTTAGAGAATTACTAGGGATGAATGTGGTCTCTTGTGTTTGCAGTAAGTATAATACAGACACTAAACTGTGGATTATCATTTCCTAGTGGGAGATCTGTGTCTTGTGATGAGATTAAGAGGATGCAGCTGTGAATGGGACCAGTTTGGCTAAGTTGCCTTAAAAATTTAACTAGAGTAAGTTTGGGTTGTGAAAAACTGGCTATATGCTGTGTTCAAGAATAAACTCCCACATAAAATCCTCGCAAAGCATGTGCAAAGCTCCTTTGTGGTAAAACAGAGCTGTTTTGACTAGCCATATATGTTTCCTGTGTAAATCCGCCACATCCTGGTCTATAGCTCTCTTGCATATCAAGTTTTCATGTGAGTCAGATTCCCAAGGCATCTTTGCAGAATAATAAAGTCATACATGACCGTGTAAGTGATACCCCTGAAAAAGCCCCTTAGTCTTCTTTTCAAAGTTATTTCCAAAACCAGATTTACACATTCCATTTTCAAAAGCTGCTCAGATAATTGACAAAACAAGAGCGCTCTGCTACACTCATCTCTAATTAGTAAAATCTGACTTTTGTCTTCCTGTGACAATAGCTTTGCGTCTCCGAGAAAAGGGGAGATTTATAGGATACTGATGATATTTATTTTGAGATGGCATTTTTTCATCACTGTATTATACTGAATTTTATTTCTGTTCATTTAAATTGTAATTTGTGCATTCCTTTTATCACTACAATCCCAGAGAATGCGGAAGATACAAAATCAGTATAACACATTAGCAGCAGATAATACAGTCTAAATAAACATAATAAGCTTTCCTTTACGTCTCTAGACCAAACCTTATCTAAAAATACCCTAATGAAGCTGAACCATCCAATTACTCGTTTCTTGGAGGAACCCCTTATTAATGACATTGCAGTGAGGGAAAAACATTAATTATTGGACACAGTGGGATCTTTTACATTCTGTCTAGTCTGGACAGCACCAATTAATACAACAATAATTATCAGCTACCATGGCAGGTTCGCCGAGCAGAGCTCCTATCTGCTGATTGGGTGGGGAATGTGGGACAGCTCTCGGGGTGCGCAGATTTCACATACTTTGGCCTCTTTTCTTTTTTTTTCCATTGCCATGTGAAAACTGAGTCCTGCAGACATTAAGGCAGGTGGATTGCTGTATACAGGCTGCTCCAGTGAGAAGGAGAGCACAGGTACCATCACGTGAGAAATGCCATTTTCTTCTCCATCACCCGCCCACCTGCTGTCTGACTCTGTCATTTGAGATTTAACATGATAGCTGTGTAGATAAGGTAAGGATGACAGCGCAGGCTTTTAGAGCTGTCTGTTTGCTCGCCCTCCTGTCCTCTCTCCAGCTACCTTAAAATGACAGTTTACAAATGCAGAAGCAAATGTTGACATGATTTATTGCTGGCGCTATTGCTACAGTCTTGAAGGTGGAATACCTCTTCTTGATCAAATTCAACCTGAGGCAAGCACCGGGTATGGGAAACTTCATCTCTAAAGGTTAAAGTCTGCAAAAGTTGTAAGCGAGTGACTAGAGGGGGAACAATGGAAAGTGTTAGACAACCTGAATAACAGGCGTTACTGCTCCACTGCCTATAATAACAATAATTCACCTTTTATCCATTGAAGATAAAAGGACACAATGTGGGAAAATTAAGCTGTATAGACATCTTGGGGATATCTCTTCTGAGATCACACACCACTTCTTTCTTGTGGTTATCATGATTTTATCAGAGCCACTTTGAAGTCTATATAGCCTTATATCTCAGTTATCTACATTTCATCCTGTATGTATTTATTGCAGATGGGCCTAAGCTGCTAAATTCAGATCCAAATCCAGATTCTGATTTTGAACTCCCCAAGGTCTGTAGCTAGCTTGAAGCTAGGGCTTTGGTTTGGAATCATCTCTATTTATGGGTAAGAGAAAGGGCTTTAATATATGCTCTCCCAGACGACGCAGCTCTATATATGTGCACACCAATGTACTATCTCACTCATGCGTAAATCCAGGAAAAACAGAACTTGGCTATGTAATTAAAAGCTGCCTACACTGTTATTCATACTTTAAAGGGGGATGAATTTATAAATGAGCCTTAGCTTTGACATTTCTTGATTTCTGAGTGCTTTGCTGTACAGCCCTAACAAGCTTTAATCAGGCTTTAATATCTGGTGCTCAGCACAGCTGCCTCTCACCCTTGTGCACAGGCAACACGATGGCAAACAGTACGTCTGGAAAATCCTTGTGCAATGGAGTCTGTGTTCCTGTGTTACCTCTAGCCCTGGACTCCAGCAGCACGCAGATGATGACGCAGAGATGAATGGTTATACAAAACAGGCTGCCACTTGAGTCAAACTCAGGAGGAATTCCCAGGAGGAATTGGTGTCCCATTCACACGGAGGGGACAACAACCCAGTACACCAGAAACAAACTTTCCTTGTTCTGAGACAAGGCCATGTAGGATAAGCAAGCCCTCTGTGTCTAAAGGGAAGCAGAAGTTCTGCTACCTTTTGCATAATACAAATGTGCTAATTAGGGCACTGATATCCGCAGAGGGCAAGCTCAAATCTGGTGATATGTACAAAACACACACGCTCTCTCACACACACACAGAAGCAAAGCATAATCAGACAGACAGTGCAAGCAGAAATCAAGAGAAAAACAACAGCAGAAATAGTGTAAAAAGTGCACGCTGAGAGATCAGTTGGCTTTGCTTTGTCAGTGAGCTGATGGGCTGTGTAGACTCGTTCCTGCACCCAAACGTTACCGTAGTTTGGCAACTCCAGTGTGCTGCATGGGGACAATCCAGACTCAGTCTGTCATTTGGTTCTTTCCCAGACAGTTACTTGATTGAATGGTAATATATTAATCATGCAATAACTTTTAGACTTTACAGTGGAATTGGTCTATTATCAGTGGCAGTTTTTCTGTGATTTGAAGTACTTTGTACTAATATATATTTTCCCCACTATTCTCTATCACCTGGGCTTCTTAAACCTAATGAGGTGATAGAATGCTCTCCACTAGGGATAATCCATTTCCCCAATATAACTTAATTCCTTAAAGCTTCACATCTGGAAGAGACTTCCAGAAACTCCATCTCAGCACCAGGGACCTGGCATTTCAAGCTCTGAAATATCATTCCTTAAAAATGCTTTGTCTGGCTAAAGACACTATGTCTGGAAATATTGAGGAAAAGGCATTTCCACTGCGAATGTTTATTTCTGATGATAAATATCCTGCTAAAATTAATGAGTACAAATAAAATGACAGTGAAATGGGGTAGGTGTCATTACTTGCTGGACCCAAATAGGTATTTCTTCTACAAAAACTTCAGTTTCTAATTTAACATTGTAAATATGATGTAACACTTCTGTATGCAGTAAAGTGTAAGAAGTGACAGTCTGTAAATGATCCTTAGCCTTGTTGCATTACATTTCATCGTTCACAAAAGACAAGAATGCCACAGAGAAACAGTCAGTTTATCAGGAAATCTTAAAAAAAAACAAAAAATACTCATAGAAACATAGAATAGCAGAATCACAGAATCATTAAGGTTGGAAGAGACCTCAAAGATCATCTAGTCCAACTATCCATCTACCACCAATATTACCCACTGAACCATATCCCTTCTCACTGGTAGCACACGCCTACAGTTCCACTGGGTCTTTGCAAAGCTGTTTTTGCCATCAGCCATCACCTGTCAGATTGATGAGACTAATGGGTAGGACCCTCAAACCATGCACTTCACCAGCACTCAGGACACCCCTTGACTTGCAGAAGACAGTCACCATTCTCAGGGTAGAAAATGCTTCCCTGTTACCCACCAAAACATTCTAAACCAATCTTCCTTAAGCTTTTAGCCCAAGCCTTGCTCTAATCCNATGCAAAGGGTTATTAATATTTCCACTGCCAAAAGGAGGCCTATGTACCCACAGAGTAGCTGTGGTTTAGCTATGACCTGCCTTAATATTTTGACTGCTTAAGACAGGTTTGATTAAGAGAAAGGAATTCTGTGAGCGCTGGTTTCCGTGGAGTTGTTTCTCAAGGTGGGCTTACTAGAAACCTGAGGATTTTTTTTTTCATTTTTTCTGATCAAAGCCTTTGTTGGCATATAGTTAATAGTTTATTCCTCCATGTAGATTGCAGGAGAGCTTTTAGACCTTTCCTCACTGGAATTTCTAATAATGTTTCTTTTTGCTTTTTCTTTGTGTGAAGGAAGGAGAGAAAAATACAAGGGGGGTTAGCCAAATGCAGGCAGCGTATATAAGAGCTGCTGTCTTGGCTTCACTACCTTAGAACAGTACAATAAAAGAAGGGAAAAAAAAAAAGAAAAAAAAATGCTCCTGCAAGGATTAAATTAAGAGTGTAATCTAGAAAATAAGCAACATCCTAGAGAATTATTTAAAATTGAGGGGAGAAAAAAAAACCCTTTCTAAAAAACTGAAAATGTTCTGATGCAAATTTTATAATGAAAAAAATGTGTGTTCTTTGTAAAATAGTGGGCTTCTTAATTTTTAGGCTATTTATTTATGTCAGATAGCTAGCGACCTGTTGTGTGGCTCACACAGGGGCTTCATTAGCAGTTCTGAAGGAGAGGTAACTCAGAGAAAAAACAATTTACAGCAAAAGCAGACTCTGAGGCAGGGACAGACCTGAAGAAATCAGCTTCATCCACATCACCACAGCTATTTCTAAGACAGAAAACAAAAGAGTTTTTATTCCAGTAAAGAGAAATATTTTCATTAAAGCTGAAATGTACTGAAAAGACCATCAAATATAACATCAATTTAATTGGTGACAAAACCTAACTCCAAATTTCTTTAATTTTACTTGTCTAATTTTAGTAATGAGCCCCAGTATAAACAACAGCATCAATTAATTTGCTTTCTTTTAAGAAATATCATGCTGTACCTAAAAGACTTTTGTTCTGTCTAGTTAAACACTCATGCATTAAAATGCTAATAATTAAACTGTTACGACTGACTAATGAACTCTGCCAACTATAAATGATGGTCTTGTTAGATTCACTGCACAGCAAGGCTTCCTTTGTACTGAAAAAGTTAAAGGTTAAAGAGCTCTTGAAAACAGCGAGTAGCATCTAGAAGCAATTACATTTTTTTCCTGGAAACTAATAGTTGTACAATAATGTTTCAGTTCGCACTCTGAAAAAAAAATTACTATGAGCTCCATTCATCAGAGCAAATCTTCAGCTTTCTACACCGTGGCAGGTTGTTAATTTGGCTTCTGTGTCCAGCCTACTCAGCCTATAAACTGGTGTTTTGCAGAACGTTTTGTTGATCCTGCTCATGGAAACTAAAAGGGCAAAGGCTCAAGCCTGACTCATGATACCTGTTGGATAGTGCGTACTTACTTCAGAAAAACAGTATGAAACTGAATTTCAGAGGACTTGGCAGATTTCCTTGGATGTAGTGTTCATTCACTAGTCACCCCTGTACATTGACTTCCAGACAACACAGTCTCTGGGAAATGAAGGAGACAGAGCTGAAACTTGAGCATTATGCCTGTAAGAGAGTATCTGTGCTCACAGCTGTGTTCCTGTACATACAGCGCTCAGCTGAGAAGATGTGGGATTCCAGTGTGATCGCTCAATGAAAGTGAGTTTCAGAATCAAGACTTTCTGTAAACCTCACATCTCCAGAAATTAAATGGAATCCCTAATTATTTTTCTCTTTCAAAATTTACTTGATCTTGGATTAATCATTAGAAAAGAGTTTCTCTTAATCTTAGATGAAATACAGCTGGTGGTCAATGAAGCTAATGAGATATAATTGAGCTTCTACAGAAGTGCTAAAGCTCAGAAAAATAAAAAGATATTTTCCTGTCTAAACTTGGGCTTGTTTTCATCTGCCAACATCCTATCTACGCATTATTATTAATTTGACTATGCACTGAAAAAAAGATACTTCAGGCCAGTGGTAACTGCTTGCCTAGCCACATCATGCAAGTTCTTTAGAAGCTCCGTGCTGAAGAAAAGCAGCTGAGGGTTTCCCTTGACTCTTATTGAGAGTTCAGTAAATTAGAAAAGTACTAAGACAACTTGATTGTTCCTACATCTCTTTTATTTCAGCAGAAGATAGCCTATTGCTTATGTGTCTCTTTAGAGGCTCTTACCGTGAACGTTCTGGTTGTCAGGAACAAATTTTGGAAGAGATTTTTCAAAATCTCCCAAATATGACAAAGTCTCTTTAATGTACCAGAAATGCTTTCCAGTAGTATCATAATTCCTGATGCATCTACTTTTCTATGTACAGTTGATTTTAAAATCAATGTGAAGTTCAGAATATGCAAATATACTTATATAAAAATATAAACATACACATACATATATACAGAAATATACATATAAATGTATAAACATGTGTGTATAAATAGATATGTGTATTACAGGATGGAATTCAGGAAAGGGCTAGATTGATAGGTCATGAAGAATGCAGCTAATTACATGGTGACTAGCCTATACTAAACATGCTCAGAGTTTTGCTTGAGGTGCTTATACTGTTTAAAGAACTAAGTTATACTCCCAGTGCCCATTTACTTAGAAATAAAGTCCAGCAAAGCTGTAAGAGTATTTTTCTTTTAATGTCATCACTGTTAATAATTACCCTGTATATATCTCCGACATCAAAACACCATGGCTTTGTAGTATCAATGCTTCCTTATGGCTTAGTGGAAATAATAATATTAACAATAATCACAAGAGATAACTGCATTCTTTGGTTGATGTCTAATATTAAAAATACCTGTGAATCATAGATATTACAGGCAAAAAGAGACTTGCCATACCCCAAAGTGGAAGAAAGCCACCTGCTGAATTCCTTTAAGGTAATTCTAGAACATATAAAGCTTAAAGTGCTGGGGAAGAAGTTTTGTGCAATTTTGAGACAAGAACTCTGGAATACCAGCACTCAACTACTTAACCCTACACAGTTAATACAGGGCAAGAAAATATTCTGGAGAAATATATAGTATTGATACAAAACAGTCACAAAAGATGCTTATGAAACAGCTACCAAATTTTTTTTACAATCAGTTATGAAGCACTAGAACAGGTTGTCCAGAGAGGGGGTGGATTCCCCTTTCCCTGGAGACGTTTAAGGCCAGGATGGACGAGACTCTGATCATAACTGTATATGTTTCCATTCATTGCAAGGGAGTTGGAATAAATGACAACTAAATGGCCCTTCCAACGCAAGCAACTCTAAGATTCTATGATTCTATGAATTGGCTGTTCTGTTTTGGAAGAGAACCTCATGAATTTGACTCTTCATGTGCAATACTAAAGGTCATTAAGGACACAGACACTGATCTAGTCATAGAATCACAGAATGGCTTGGGTTGGAAGGGACCATAAAGATCATCTAGCTCCATCTCGTCTGACATGAGCAGGGTTGCCATCCACTAAATCAGGCACCAGATCAGTCTGCCCTGTGCCCCATTTAATATGGCCTTGAACACCTCCAGGGATGGGGCATCCACAACCTCTCTGCGCAGCTTGTGCCAGTGCCTCTCCACATCTGAGTAAAGAATTTCACCCTAACATCTAACAGAAATCTCCCCTCTTTTAGTTAAAATCATCCACCCTTGTTCTATCGCTAAAATAGTCAGTTTATAAGATCCTTTTAGGTGCTGGAAGGCAGCAGTAAAGTATCCCTAGAGCCATCTCTTCTCTGCACTGAACAAGCTTATCTCCCTCAGCATCACCCTTCTGATATTTACAGACAGCCTCATTTATACCATCCTCTTGATAAATTTGTGGTAGGGAACTGGGAAACTGGTTAGGAATATATCTCTTATGTATTATCTCTTGCTTTCATCTCTGTAGCTTTTCCAGCACTGTGGTCTGGGACATGTACGTCTGACAAACTACAGTAAATAAAAGGTCTTTCCTCAACTTGGTTGTAGCTGACAGGAAACACATAGAATCTACTTGGTCAGAATCTTATCACGAGATTTTCAGCACAATGTTGCAAAGTCCAGTGAACAGAGTAATTTGGATTTGTCTTATTGTACAATAGTAAGGTTAAGAAGAGCCTCTGAAAGGCAGCTCAGCAAACAATATCTTTTGAGTTCTTCCCAGATCTTTGCTGCTGGCAACTTAAAATGAACAGTAGTGTAGTGAAGACCTTAGCAGAGATATTAAATTTAAAAAGATCCTGTAAACTGAATAAAGGAAAAATATGTTACCAATGTAGAAACTCACATGAATGCACTGGATTTGAAATTTGGATTTGATCAATATCGGGCTGGATGTTTCTTAGGAGAGAAAATGGGCTAAAAATAGAGCAGAAAGAAAAAGAAGGTTGAGTGATATGAGAGAGGAGGTACTAAACACAAAGAGAATGCTTGTAGGGGAAACTGTGTCAGATATGGCTGTCTGAGACCTAGTGTTGGCATCATGGAGAAAATGTATCTAGATGCAGATAGCTAGTGTATAAAATATATGTCACTCCTTTCCATTGTCCAGCTCCCATAGCATTCTCCTGGTTTTGATATCTAACATGAAAACAGATATGTCATCTAGGATATAGTTCATAAAAACAACAACAATAAAAAGAACCAACTTATATCGAGAAAATAAAAAGAGCATGATAAGTACTAGGGAAAAGTTTTGTGAATTCAAGCTATCTTTTCAAACATTCAGACCACCCCTAAAATAGCAGCTATAGTTCACAGGGGCCAGAGCTACACAAATTCCAGCTCTCCCTATGTGGTAAGTCTAATACTTTCTTTTCTTATGCTTTAAGGACTTCAAATAGGGTTTGTGCATTTGACTCCTTTTATCTCTTTCATAGAGTTCTCTCTGCTTTTAAATCCCTAAGTATCTCTGTCCTCCCCCTGCCATTCCTTAACAGATCCAGGACAGCACAAATAATGCCTCTTGGCTTTGAACACATCATGGCAAATTTCACTGACAGAGGAAAGATGTATGAGCAGTTATCTGGGATAGTTTTACACCAATCCATCTATTGTACGCTATGTTCACAATCTTGGGCTGGAATGAATTTCAGGCAAAGTGCGTCCTTCGCAGACCACTTAAAAACAGAATAGGGTCTGTCTGAGTGCCCAGTTCTATCTGATGCTAAGCACCTTACAGCAGCAGGACCTGGCTGAGAAATACTTTCCCTAAACTTCTCCAGTGCTGCACAGGGCTTTGTCTCTCGACGATGAAAAGATGACAGGAAGATGGTAACAGTTTTGGTGCGGAAAATCCTGCACGGTTCCAGGAAAAAAAATGACCCCATCTGCTTGAAAGAATACCAAGTCAATACACAGAAATGAAAAAGGAAATATTTAAGAGGAAGGAGCAGGAAAAAAACACTTGGCACTCACAGCTTCTTGAACGATGACCCCACAGGTTTCTCTGTTGCTCCTTCTGTCAGGGTCTACATGCAGGTTCTTTTGGAGAGCAACATGTGAAGGGACTCACCCCAATAATGCTGCAGAATTCCAAACTGCATCTGCAGGTCTGGAGTTGTGTAAGATATTAATGACAGAGTGTTGTATTTCTTCTTCTGTACCACGCCTGTCGTGCTTCTGAGCGTGGCATAAAACAAGAGTGAATAATTACAATTCCAGCATGGAAATACCATAATTTGCATCTTCTAGGTATTTTTTTTAATCAGTGCATTAAGAGGTAGCCATCTGGCAGCTCTATAGCACTGTGCTTGCATACCTTGCCATAAATTTTAGCCTTTGGTGGGAAAAACAATGGTTATAGAAAAACAGAGCCTGTGCTTTGATTGTATTGCAATTCCAAATGCAGGAATTCTGTGTTTCAGTTAAGGCATATTTGCATCACGTTAAAGATTGAACTGTAAAACATGTGAAATGCCTGCAGTTTGAACTGAGAACATTTCAAAAGTAAAGCAGATTTTTACAACCATTGTTGCACCAATGTATTTTTAAACATTCAGTTCATTAGCAGAGAAAACACAGCTTGTGTAATAAGGGATTGCTAGAAGTAGATTTAATATATTCAAGCATTTAACGATTCTTGTTGATTATAAAAGATTAAAAGCCCTTTGGTTTCAATTCTCTTGTTAAAAGCAGTAATTTTATTTTTCTCGAGTGCAGCAAATAATTTTGAAGCAAAATGTAAATACTTAACAGACTCTGTGCATGTGTGCACACATGCGTGTGATGAAGGGAAGGGGCATTCTCCCCAAAGCTTCGATTTCAAGTTATTTGTTATCATTGATCATTAACTATGTGGTTGACCTAGGATGAGTCCAAAGGATTACAGAATATTTGTCTAACTATTTAACAGAAGCTTATAAAATAATAGTATTCATTAAACACCTTAGGTTGGCCTCTCACAGCACTGTAATCCGAAAACATGAAAGGATGGATGAGATGAAAGCAGGCACAACCACAGGTCAGATGTGAGAGATCAGCTTGGTTTTAATAGGTAACCCGGTCCCCAGTGTAACTACATTAAAGGGAGTTTTTTAGAAACCACTGTCAACTGTCTGATTTCATGCTGATTTGTTTCTGGATGGGAGCTGCTGTTTTTCATTGGGAGGCTGAGTAGCTGGGATAATCAAATTCATGTCACCTGCAGCAAGGGTGGACTGAAAGGCATGACTAAACGGGGAGGAAAGCCAAGATAGTGTTTCACTGTCACCTGTGTCTTTAAAATACTGCTTACACTTGCCATTGCATTTGCTGTCTATGTAGTTTCTCATGGGAACACTAACAATTTCAGGATCACAAAAGCAAAGCTAGCAAAAGTTATTCTGAGAGCAGAGCCCTGAGGAACCATTACTGTATGCTTCAACAAGGGGCATGCGTCATCCTTGCTCATGTTCAGCAGCACAAATCCCAGAAATTATAGTGTGTATGGTCATCCTTTGGCAGGGCATGTATGGCCAGAGAATGGCCAAAGAGTATGGCTCAGAATTATGGCTCAGGTGCTGAGTGATCTGCAGAAAAATTCCCCTCCAGGTATAGTAACAGATGATAGATTTTTTTTGTTGCTGTCGTTCTGAAATATATGCAAAATAAGCAAGAGTAAGCAGAAGAGAAGCAGCAAGTTCTGGATCTGAATTTCCCCAGCAGCTGTGACCTATTTGGACAGGAGCCCTGGTGCAGCCCCATCTCTGTCTATGAAGTGTTCTTTATCAGGGCTTCCTGCTGATTGCACTACCTGCAGCTGGTACACGTTAAAGAAATAGGTAACCTCTGCTGTTTGAATGAGGAAAAAGTCTCAAATCTTAGAAGAAAAGAGAGCTGCAAAATTTCAACACCAAAAGTCTGTTAGAATAGAAATATGACATATGGAAATTATCTATGTTACATGTTAGGATCTAGCGGATGTGCTTAGGTTAACAGCACTGTCTGCTCAGGCTCCTCTGCTTGCACTTTCCCTGTTCATTGGGCCAGAACACAAACTGTTTTTCCGTGCTCTGCTGTAAGATACTGCTGCACCAGCCTGTAACGTGAATTTCCAGTTCTGGCAGATCTGATGTTTTATTTCATATTTCATTTGAACTGGAAGCCCATGTGTCCTCACCTTGCTCCTACAGGGGCACAAACTGGATACATCACTGAAGTACTGGTGGGGTCTCCAAGACAGAACAATCCTTCTGAGTGACTGGCAAAAGCTGAGACCGAATTCACATTGTATTTCCCCATGAGCTTTCAAATACACTCTTCTGGATCTTGCCTGCATTGAAACTCACCTTAAAATTTACCCAACCCAGCTGACATGAGTGGACAGTGCAGGACATGGACTTACCCAGAAAGAGATCTTCAGACATTCTTCACTATAATGCTTTGGTCATGGAGCATTCCTTACTAGTTAAAGAAGTACTTCCTTTCTAAGCCCCTTTATGAGTTTCCAAAAAAAGAAAAAAAAGATCCTTTAGGCTGATACTTCTGTAGCTTTTGGAAAGTTTGGTAAAAATCCATATGGTTGGTTTTGAGCATGCTTAAAGAATTGTTTCAGATCTTTTACTTGTGATTGGGTAACTGAAAACAGTTCAAACTTGGCGTGGAGTCTCCAGTGAGAAATGTGGGCTTGGATAAGTTGGAAAAAAAATTGGTTCAGAAAGAAAGGAGTTATAAACAAGTGGAAATAGTATGCTTCAGTTACCCAGATGTATGCCAGGCAAGCATAGACGTCTGGATATTCACATGCTGAAATAAATACATCTGTATTTATTTAAATGTGTGATGTAATGTTCATGTGCAAACATCTCGGTAAATGGTAGGCATGTTAATTTTTCCCATCTCACAAAATAAATATAGACAGTACATGGGATACACATATATGTGCAGCTTAGAGGTGTCTGGCTGACCAAGGGAATGACCCGGAGCTCTTGGATGCCAATGAAAAGACTGCTCCTGAATGTAATGGAATATGGATCAGATTCCAGTGCCCTAAAATCCTGTTCATGTATTAAAAAAGAGAAAGGGTAAATACACATGTAAAATGTTAAAAACCTCATCAATCCTTGAAAGTTTCCATTACATTATCTCAGATAATACTCAGTGCCAACTGCGATGAATTAAATGTTTCCACAGCCAGCAAAAGCTGTTCAAAACCGAGACTGTAATATATGATTTTCTTGATTCAGAATTTCAAAACACAACCTTTTAAACAGGAGTTCAATCATCAAATCCGCAGGAGAAGTAGCTCTGGGTTTTCTTGATGAAAATCCAAATTACTCGGGTGCCAAATCTTCATATGCCTAAAACCGGTGTCGCTCCATTGACTTCAGTGGAGCTATGCTGATTTACACCAGCTGCATGGCTGGTCCATAAATATTTTCAGTTGATCTGGATTATTTTATATATTATATGAATTTTCTTTATGGATTACATGGCAAAACATTTGTTCTCAGCTTCTATTATGTCAAGCTTTGTGAACTAGTTTTAATGTGGGACAATTTGTGTGGTTCTACTGTTGCACAACTGAATACATTTGTGCTTGTAACATGACTTCCTGCCATCTACGCTCTCACGGACATCCTGGCGGAAGAATTACTTTCACTCCATCCATCCATAGGAAGAAATATCTTGGAGTGAAAGGGCGGAGATGCAGCAGCTGGGGAAGCACAGCCCTGAGCATCAAGCTGTTGGTCATGTTTATATTTCCACCATAATTCTACGCCGAGTGTAGTTGTTTGCATGTAGTGATGTTAGTGGGGTTTTAAAGTTAATCACGCATGTTATTATTCACCAGGGAGTTTATGCTGGACACTTCACTTAGCACTTTGACACAAAGGTAAATAAATTCCCCAGCAGTAGGATAATGAGATTTTATTAAACCTCCAATCTTCCACTCTTGTAATGGCACTGATTGCAGGTCCCCTCTTCCAGGCAGTACTTTGTTTGCAATAGCTCTGTCTCCTAAGCTCAGTGCAGGTGATTTAAGATGGTTGACGAATGCACTCAGACCATCCATCACTGAGCCCTAGAGGTGCACAAGCAGCAGTGCAAACACCTCTACAGAGCCCACGCAGGCAGGGCAGCAGCAGGGCTAGGCATGGGGTGGCTGGAGATGCAGACAGGGACATACCCCCCCCCCAGCAGCCCAGCAAAAAGCATTCCATCTTTCCAGTTTGTTGCACAATCCCATTTTTGGCGCAAGCAAGCAAAACATATTTATATTCCATTTGTAGAGAATGTAAAAATAATTATTTCCTAATATATGTTCCAACAAATACAGAGTTATTATAGAAAACAACAGCTTGCTTAAAACTATCCTATCACTTTATCCTGCTTTTCCTATGATTATATATAGCCTGTAATACTCAGGTCTGTAGAGTGTTTAACTTGTGTTGGTCTTTTATTAATCCTCAACAAACTATTTGTCAGTTGAATGTTAAAATACAGCACGATCAAAGGAAACATGACAAATGTTCACAAGAAAGAGACTCTCAGTCTGGCCCTGAAAACCCATACAACCATCCGGTAACACCCTCCTGAATCCAAATTCAAGTAGTTGCAGACTGAGATTGCAGGATATGGTCTGGTAAATTGGCAGAGCCTGAGAGCAGTTACCAGCACCTGCCCAGATGGTACCTATCTTTGCTTTTATAAGCCCTACTTTCATTTACAGTTTTCTAGAAGAGAAAGTTCAAAGCAGCTACAACTATTTAATATGTGTAGCCTTTTCTTTATATGCTAGAGAAATTAATACTGAAGAAATTTCCTCCGTCATCTTGGCTTGCAAGTGCTGTTTAAAAATCCAGCCGGACAATCAGCCCCATTTCCTCTGTACCTGCAGGCTTCCTGACATTGCAAACATGCAACAGGCCATGCAGCAGGAAGCGCCACTGCCTGCATGGCGCAGGGGGAAACTGAGGCACGAGGAAGCTGAAAATGCCAAGGTCTGTTGTGCTTGCTGGGGATATGAGGGAAAAATTATTCTTAGAAAGAGTGTTAAGGCATTAGCACAGGTTGCCCAGGGAAATGGGGGAGTCACCATCCCTGGAGGCATTCCAGAACTGTGGAGATGTGGTACTGAGGGATGTGTGCAGTGGGCATGGTGGGGGTGGGCTGCGGTTGGGCTTGGGGATCTCTGTGGGCTTTCCAGCCTTGATGATTGTATAATTCTATGATCCTAGGAGCCCTGGTGAGGCTGGTGCCCAGGGCAGGTCAGTTTGCTGAACTTTCCTCCCCCAGGCTGCAATATGTCCTGTAGCACAGACAGCGCAGAGGGGAGAATCTCAGCCTGCTCTTCTGCTGTGCATTAAAACAAAGGCAGAGCTCACGAGGGTTAAAGGCTGTGAAACTCAACATTAAACAGTCCAGCAAGCCCGGCAGAGGTTAAGACAAGGCTGTGACACCAGAGACACAATGGGACTCTCCTTCTGTGCTACATATGTACATGGGTATTGAGGACATGCATTTCTCCTCATTGAAAATCATGAATTTTTATGAAGTAAGCCTTGCTTTCCCATAATTCAGTAGGGTGCACTTTGCAGACCCTAAAGTGCTGTCACTACAGAACGTTTCATTGCTTGCACCTGCTAAAACATTTGAGGTATTTGAGAGGCAGTGAAACACATTTGCTTTTCATTTTATCTGACTTTGAAAATCTTTGAAGTGTTTAATAGTAGTCCAGAAAAGATTTCTGCCTCTTAATCATTTACTTGTAGGGCACATTCTCCACTGGTAGCCTGTCAGGCAGAAAACGAGTTTAGCCCAGTTTTATTAAGTGCCACATGCCGAGTCAGTGTTCATTAAAGGTGTTTTAAGGTTTGAATTATGTAATTTATGAGAAAAAGAAATACAAAATTCCATTGTTTTATTAATATGCAGCACAGGATATACTGCTAATAACATACTTTTTAAACAGAAGTTTTATTAAAAAAAATGCTTTTACGGGGGGCTACAGATAGGCTTTTAAAAATCTCTTTTTCCCTGTTCAATAAAATTCAAACGTTTTAATTCAATCAACATAGATTTGAAAAAAGGAACTATTCTTAACCTCTCCTTTCGGTCACTTTTCTTTACACTCACTGTAGACAAAGGGGGAAAAATAGGAATTCTTTTTTCCTTTTCAATAGAAGTGACTGTATATGGTATTAAAAGCAAGCTGATGCTGAAGCTTGCAGTCAGATGTTAATTCATAAACAAACCAAAAAATAAATGAAATAGCTATAGAAAAAAGAATAAAAAAAGAAAAATTCTCCCTTATAACCCCAGGAAACACTGTTTTCCAGGGTTCCAGATTTTAAATTGCTCCCCACAGCTTCACAGCTAACGGGATATTTTTAATTAGACTAGGGCTTAGCTAAATCTTTTGGTAGCACACTAAAACATTTTTATAGTCTATATTGTTTTAATATTGTAAATAGATTTTCTTAAGCGTATGGGAAAGGTCCAGCCCATGAAATACAAGAAAGAGTACATTTTTCTTCCCAGCCTCTCTGGCTCAGGTTACCCCAGCCCAGACCCATGGACCTGGGGCAGGGTTGATCCTCCATGGGTTCTGTCCCTGAAATGGGACCACATCCATCCAAGCTCTTCGTACCCCTCTCGGCAGCAAAATTCCCACCCGCCCACATCCAGGGGTGTTGCTTGAAAGCAATTGTGTGAGGCCTGAGGAACCAAGGCCAGTTGAGTTTAATATGGATTTTTATTGCTATGGGAAAGTCTTCATTATCCAAACTTATATCAAACTGGAATTCATTAACCCTTTCAAGACAGACCACAGCTGCCATTCCTTCACAGTGTCTGAGGGGGAGGGTTTGTTTTGCTCTGTTTCACTTATTTCATTAGTTTGCTATATGATCATGGCAAGTCCTGGGAACAGAGAAAAGCTTAGATTTGGGCTGAACACACCACGCCCATGATGCTTCGCTTCTGGATAGCTTGGGTTGCGCAGAATTGAAAGTGGTGGTGTCCTCAATCAGTGCTGACAGAAAAGAAACACAAACACAGCAGATGGAATACAAGTGAATAACTTTGGAGTTCTGTATGCCTAATCCTGCTCACATTTTGTTGTGATGATCACACAGAATCTGACCTTCGATATTTGTCTGTGTGCACCATGCAGAAAATCATATAGCTGGATTATTAATTGACAAGAGGACCTGGCACGTGGCTCATGAAAAGCAATGATGTTCTATGCAGAGGACATTGAGAGTTATGTGTTGCCAACAGGCAGAAAAATATGAAGTTTCTGACACAAAATAATCAGTCATAACAAATTGTACACAGAATACAGATGTGTCAGAATAACGGTAGTAAAACATCTTGAATAGGAATAGCAATTATACTTGAACACAACCATTAATTTTTAAATTTAAGTTAAGAAGGGGGGACAACCCATAATTATATTAAAAGCTTGCTCATTTGATCCAGAGTAACATTTTTAATGAATTCTATATGGAGCCAAGAACTGTTAAAAAACCTTGCCCTGCAGAAAATGGACTTTTAAAAAACCTATTTACTCTGAATGAAAAGTTATTTTTACAGTGAGTCCTCACTTTATGGCAGACACATGCTTGTAAAAATTGCCATTGTTTGTGTGGAAAGTGGGAGAAGAAAAAAACAAGGGGAAAAATTTGCACGTGCTTTACCTTACAGCGTGCCAGCCATGTTTAAGATGGCTTCCCCAGCTCTGACCTTGCTCAGGAGTCACTGGCAGGAGCAGCACTGCTGTTTGCACCAAGCATGTATTGAACCAGGACCTCAGGCTGCAGCTCTTGCGAAGCTTGGGAATCACAACAGGGCATCAGACTTTACTCCAGCTCTTAATTATATCTTTGAGAAGACCTCTGATCTCTGGAGCAAATTTATCTGGGTAGGAGGGCAGTGTGATGAGATTACTGCCTGCGACCTGCTGAGGCCAAGGAGGTGGAAGGTGGTGGGACAAAGTGTCCTGCTTCATCTTCTGAGACTTGCAGAACTTGCCATCTGTTGTGGCCATGCCCACACCTGCTGGGAAAGGATCCCTCCCTTGCGCATATGCATAAGGAGTGGAAGACTTCTTGGCTGGGCACTGCATCCCCAGAAGATGGAAGCATGCCTTACCTCTCTGAAGTGGAAGGGAGAGGTTGTTTTTAATTCAAGTGGAGGAACTAGCTGCTTCAGTTTTATTGCAGAATCATGCTAGTAATATAACCAGATTACTGAAGCTCAGAGTAAGGAAGTCAATTTATAATGACTTTGCCATTGTCCTGTTGCTAATGTGCCACATTTGATTCTCCTCAGCTGGCTTTGAAAGATCTCTTTGAGGAAAGAGGAGATAGCACCCTTGCTTATGAAAAAGGCAAATTATACCCGGGGGCAACATCGCTACACAACAGGAAAGGGCCAGCCTCCTCCCAGGAGACATGGCCCCAAATTAAATGCAAGTAATTTCCTGACTAACCTGTGATTTCTATCTGGTTGTGGCTTCTGGCATACAACTAAGTCTCCGGTTCTGCTGTTCTGTTCAGCAGGTCTCACATGTGCTTTCACTTTCATTTCCAAACGTTAATAGAGAACAGCCCATCCACAACCTGCTGCTGAGGCAGGGTAGGCCAGGGAGGCTGGCTCTGGATTGGGCAGCCACAGGCAGGAGGAATGGCTGGCTACTAGAGGAGAGGACCCACCAGAGGGGTCCCTCAGCCACAGTGTCAATGTGCTAGCAGAGGAGGTGCAGAGAAACATCCTCCTGCAACTGGCTCCTCTGTATCCCATAAGCCATCCAAGTGGGTTTTGGAACTGGCTGCGGTCTTCACTTATCACTAATCTGAAACCCATGGAACAATCATATGTGTTAGGCTAGAATAACCCAATCAATAGCTTTTCCCTCTACAGTGGGCAGGTCTCCATCTAGAAAATCACTGATATTAGGTCAAAGTGATTTTGTTATGGCCCCAACAAAGGATTCAGGGACAGATGGGAAGGGTCATCAGGTTGCTGGCCAGGCATCAGCTCAGGGGGAGAAACCCTGGGAAGGGGACAAGTGGGACAAGCAGAACTCAGTGGGATGTAGAATGGGAGAGGAAAGCCTTACAGAACAACACAAATTACATTCACATTTTCTGTGGTTTCTTCAAGGAGAAAGCCATTTCTTGAAGTAAGGAACAGGATACTCAACAGTCCCCAAGCACCAGCGGGCAAGTGATGACAGATTTGCTTGCTAAAAGTACTTTATTATGATTGATCTCAAATACCACCCTTCCTCTTGAACTTCTTCTACAACATTTTGGGGATATTTTCTATGGACTATGTAGCACTTCTGTATTGGCAAGTAGCTGTTGAGTAGATCACCTGCATATGGGCTACAGACAACTCTGAAATAATGTGCATAGAATTAGGGTGAGTCAAATGGCTGACCCTCTTTAAAGTAATCAGTGAGTGGTTGAAAAATTCACACTAATAAATGCAGGGACATGCCAGAATTATCTCTATAAACAATCAAAATTTTAAACTAATGTGTTTGTATGTAGCAAAACAAAACAAAAGCTCCCTTACTGCTCCTTGAAATCAGTAAAGATGGTAAGTTATTGCATGTTGAATTAGTTTTTCTTAATGAACTAAGACTTTAAAGAACTATACACTCAAAAAGCACCAGAGTGGTTCTAATGCCTTACACAGATCCGTACAGAGAAAGGGAGTATCAGTCTTCTTTCATTTTACTCCCAGAGTAAAATCATTTTTTATGCTGATATTACAGTTTTGTTTGGTACAATTATTTTGACCTTGCTCATTTTTTTAACCTAGCTGATCTCTAGTGTGTATTCAGCCATACCATCAAAAATCTTCCTTCCACTTGTGTGAGTAATTTCATTCTGGTCACTACGTAAAGAAGAAGCTGTGACATAAAGAAACGGTACCATTTTTATTATGTTGAAATAATCAAAGTAATAAAACCTGTGCATGTAAATGATAAGAGATGTTAGTGCCACGTTGCTGGGAAATTGGCACAGGAACAACAGTGAATGAAATACATCTGGGAATAAGAAGCTAATTCATATAGTAAATAATAGGTTGCACAAATTTAATCAGTTGAAGAACCATTACATGTGTAAGTGGATACCCTGTGGGGGGAAAAACTTAGATTTGATGTGCTGGACTCAATGATCAGTCCACTCGGGATTTTGTTGTGTAAATATCTATTTCTTTCAATTCAAGGGAGTTTTCAGGTTGAGGAATTTATTTTAATTTCAGAAATAACTGACGTGTATGAAAAGGCACAGCTGTAGATTTTGATTTTGTTGTACTGCCCTTCAAAGATCAGAAGGTTTCCTTCTAAACAACTCTACCTAAAACCTAAATGAAACCATAGTCCACGTAGAAACAGAGGTGATCTTACCAATTTCATCCCCATTTCTGATTTAAACCGTGTGAGAAATGTTCAGTTTTGGCAAGGTGTCTTTGTAAGATTAAAAATAGATACCAGCCTGTTAGAAAAGTTCAGAAACATGTAAGCTCCTGAAGGCAGTGCTTGTTGCTTGTGAGAAAGCCAAACAATAAATCGTGTTTTCCTAGGAAAACTTTGCAAATGGCCACAAAGAGCATTTTCCTATTAATTTCAGTGGGGAACGTGCCCAGATTTTTCACTGATTGATAATGGTTTTGCTACGAAACTTCTTATAGTATGTTACAAGACATGTATCTTGATAGAAAATTGAAAAGCACTATAGGTAAAATATTTTTCCTAGCCTTTTCTGATTCTTGTATTAAACCTTGGCTTGGCTGAACTTTATTGTCTTTTGTGAAATGTCCCTGTTTACAACAGGAATATTATAAGTTTCATTTTTTTTTCCCGAATATTGCTTCTGAGGAAATACCAAAGCATTGTTTTTACAAGATAGCCTGAACTGTCAGTTTCCTCGAAACACAATGTATTTAATACAAAGCCATTAAGCCTTGTAAAACTGTCAAAAATGTAAATGACACTTGTAATAAAACCTTGTCGTGTGACCGGCTCTAGCTAATCAGGGTTGATGATATCACTGCAGCTGATCACGGCTGGTGCTATGTACATTTCGACAGCTTTATGACCTGCATGGATTTGTGTTATTAAAATTGTACAGTTTTGTAAGGAATTTGGGATTTAATAAAGCAGCAGAGAAACTACAAAAGGGACAACGTATCCCACTAAAAAAGAGCCAGGCTTTAAAAAAATAATATCAATGTATATAGTACACGAGTGTGTGTGTGCATGTGTGTGTGGATGTGAATAGGAAAACCAGGAGAGGTTCTCCTCTCGTAGCTCTCTCAGGGTAAGGGCTGCTCATATAAACCACTTTTATGTATTTATAGCCCAGCAAATACCTTGCATCTGTGAGGCCATAAAACAAATTACAATGTATCCAATTGCTTCAAGGTGGCGAATTGTGCTTAAACTTAATGACTTGTACAGATTATAGGAGAAAGAGCATTACCTGTTTAATGTCCTTTTTAATAAGTAATTCCTGAACAAGTATAGTAAATGGGAGGTTGGGTCTTTGTTTCGGTTTGTTTCTTTTTCTTTTTTACCCCTGAGATCCCACTAGAGTAGGCCTTTGTCCCTGCGATCGCTGAGTAACGCGCTGTTTTATTTATTTTGCAATACTTTGAACTGCTCCCCGGAGTACAAACATGTCAGATGAGGAGAGACGAGGACACATATTCTCCCAATAATCTATAAATTCAACCTAATGGGGCAGATATCAGAAAAATGTGTTGGATTGAAGGCGCATAAATCACACCTGGTTTCCTGGCATAAGCTGGCACTGTGTGCCTTATATTTCAGCCAAATTATTCCATTTGTTTCTGAAGATATTTTAATCCCTCGTGACCTCAAACTTCCCGTGAACCAGGCCCTGAACAAACGGCCGCCCACTGTCTTTGCAGTAAATCTGTTGTCTCCCTTCTAGGCCCGCAACCCGGGATCATAGATCACCCCTGCACCGCATCTTGCTTCAATTTACTCAATTAACTCGAGTAAAGCACTTGTAAGTTTGCAGATGTTGCTTTATTATCAAGGCCTAAAACGTACAAGAGAGTTCAGGAGCCTGAGGTTACGGGGAGGTTGTGCTGAGGGGGTGGGCAGCGATGGTGCAGGCCTCCCTCTGTCTCCTCAGGACGGTGGGCTCAGGACGTGGCTCCCCAGCACAGTTATTTGAACCACGAGATTGCCTCATGGATCGGGGACCGTCTGATGTTATCTCGCAGAAAGATAGGATATGAGAAATAGGTATTTCACCTCAAGATGAGATAACGCTGTGATTAACAGATGTTTAATTGGGCCATTCGTCAAGTGAAGAACCTGCCTAAAAGTCAGCAAGGCTGAGTAAATTATTTCCAACCCTGCAGGTGTTGGACTGGCAGCTCTATTACTCTTCCAGAAATGGGCTTTAGAAGATTTTTATATGAAAAGATAATTTATTTCTATGAGGTATTGTATTGTGCTTTTTATTTATGTAAAGCTTTAAGGTTTGGATCTGGGCCTCCTTCATCTTCACACTGGAATGAACTGGGGAGGGACAGAAGGAGGAAGAGTGCCTTTGTGAAGTTACCATCCAGCAAAAGTCACGTGCCATGATATTTGAAAACTTCCCAGAAGCCTATGGCTGTAGATAGTGGACAAGTATGTGGGGAAATTTTGCAAAAAATAACTGGATTAGTCAATAAACTCAAAAATCACCAGTGTTGTAGGAGTCCAGTGGTGCAAAACCCTGGCTGGAGCTGCTGGACATGAGGTACTGACACTCAGGTGTGCCAGGTCCTGTTGAAGTCGCGGATCCATGAACTTCCTAAAACCTTATAGTGAGCTGCTTTGAGGTTATGATTCAGATTCTTACATGATTATACATGGATTTTTATTTTCAGTTCATGTGGTTTCCCTTCTTCCTTGCTCCTACTTTGATTCTCGGTTTCAAATCAGTCCTAAGTCTCAAACAAAAATTTTCTGGAAAGCACAAAAGATTTCAGTTTAAAACCACATTGGAAAGAGTAAGTTTTCATTGGGACTGCTGCAGCATTATAGATCTGTCAGACTTTGTTATAGTCAAAGTGCACGTTCATTGAGAAGACCTGCAGGCTCTGAGAATCTTTCAACAAATATTCATCCTGATCATTAGCAGAGATGAGTTGCCAGAGGTCCATTTACTCTATGGAAATTTTCTATGGAAAATGTATCTGTTTGTATTAACCAGCAATTTGACCCAGAATTTGAATCTCAATGTATTACAAAATCAGATATCAAGTGAGTTCCATGATGTTGCAGATCTCACAGCAAGTTTCATTCAGGTGTGATTTTAATTTCCAACAATAACCATCTAGCCTGCATTTGTTATCCTCTTCACTGCCAAACTTATTTAAGATGCTCTAGGGATGTTTACAAAATATATACCTTTAATTTCTGTGGATTGTTTACTTGCAGCTGCAGATTTTTACTGTTGGCCCACAGTAGTTATGTCAGAGGTGAAATCTTTGGAGCTATTGTGATGTCCATTTCTGCAGTGCTCAGGGAGAGTGAGGAAAATCCAGAGCAGCCTTTCCATCTTCTTCACTAATGTCCATGAAACAGTGACAAGCTGAAATAGCCTTTCTCTTGGGGGAATTCCTCCTACAAGACATGGTTAAAATTATTGGAGTCTCTCTTACATATACACAAGGATGTCTTAAGACTATTTTACATCTAAACTGAGGAGCAGATGGCACCTGTGTGTAGCAAATTGCTCCTATGAATCATAGAATCAATGAAACAACAGGAGTAGCAACACCAACACCAGCAGCTATCAGGCCTTGTCTGTAGTCTGACTCTACGATCACAAGACAGTTGATAGCATATTTCATGTTAATGCTTTTTTGTCTTCTTTGTGATACTTACAAGTATCTGAGATAAGACCAGATCTCTGGAATAGCAAGGACAGAGAAGAAAAATAAAGCTATATTCCTGGATATTTTTTTCCTTTATAGCATTCAGCCTATGAACAAGATGCTGATAGTTTAACTTTTTTTTTTTTTTTTTTTTTTTTTTGCTTTTGCAGAAATCTTTATCAGACCTTACTGGGCTTAAAGGGTTTTGGCATATGAAGTCTTCTCTAATGGTGACAGTAATTGAACAGACTGGAATGAGTTAAATGAGGTCCAATTCTATCAGTTTCTCCTGCATCATCTAAACTGAAGCTTGGGTTTGATAGCAAGCCAACTTTTTAGTCCTCTGTTTTCAGTATCTGTAATGCTTTAAACTGAGAAGCCAAACTAAATCTCAGGGGGAGTCACATGGCTCACAAATGTGGATGCAAATGGATTCACATATACTTTTTGTACAATATTTTGTGTGTGAAAGTCTCTCAAACTCTTCTTGGCTTTTAACTTTCATAAGAGAGTCTTTAATTACTCTTTGAATATGCCATTACATTTCTTTTTTTACTCACAGCATTTTTTTAAATAGTGGTCTGTTTTGTTTCTATATATAATGGAAGTTAATAAAATATGTGCCAGAAGCCAAAAATATGATGAGCTACAAGGCATACTCCAGGCTGTAAGGAAAGAGAAGAAAGAGCTGGCCTTTAATTCCACAGCCTATCAGTATTTCTCATTGGAATTACTTTTGGTCTCTTTCTCCAATATGTCTGGCCTGAGTCTAAATAATTCTCCCCCTTTCTAACTTTGTAGCTCACCAATTTGTGCTCATTTAAACTCTGTCCACTGTGCCAAAAAAACAGCTATGGTTTAAGCCCAAAGTCTAATTCTGAGCTAGAAGTTCCCCAAGTCTTTTTCTTAGACAGTATCTTCAGCATATCTACGTTGGATCATAACTGATGAATTACAACAGCTGAAAAAGGAATCTCAGAAATACGTTACACTAAAACCACTAGCAATAATTTACCAGCAGTTCTGGCTAACTGGGGAGATCCTAGTTGCCTGGAGGTTAGTGAATGGGAGCCCAGCCTACAAAAAGGGTAAGAAGGAGGATCCAGGGAATTACAGGCCCACCAGTCTGACCTCAGTACCAGGGTAAGTTATGGAGCAGGTCTTCTTGAGTGTCTCATTGTACATGGCACTGGTAATACTGCACCTTAAATACCGTGTTCAGTTTTGGGCCCCTCACTAGAAGGATGATGATGAGTTGCTTGAGTGTGTGCAGAGAAGAGTAATGAAGCTGGTGAAAGGACTACAAAACAAGATATATGAGGAGTGGAATGGGTTCATTTAGTCTGGAGAAGAGGAGGCTAAGGTGAGACTCCATCGCTTTCTACAATTTCCTGAAAGGAGCTTGCAGTGAAAATGTGTCGGTCTCTTTTCTCAGGTGACAAGAGGTAGAACACAAAGAAGTGATCTCAAGTTGAACTGAAGGAGGTATAGATCGGATATTAAGAACAATTTATTCATGGAAAGGTAGTTATGCATTGAAACAGATTTCCCAGGGAAGTAGTAGAGTCCCTATCCCTGGAGGTATTTAAAAGATGTGGATATGGCACTAAAGGACATAGTTTAGTGATGAGATTTAGTAGGTCAGGTTGATGGTTGGACTTCATGGTCTTGAAGGTCTTTTCTTATTTAGATGATTCTATGATTCTCTGTTACAGATACATGCATTTATTCTGTTCTGCTGCTACAGCAGAAAGAAGAGCAAGTTATCTGCTCTTGCGTCTTCAAGTGACAGCTAGTGCCCAGATATGTTACTTTTAGATTTAGACCTAAATTCAAGCACTTGTGTTAGGAAACTGGTAGCCTGGTACCTGTAGACAGTACACAAAGGTAGAAATCTTACCTGGGCTGTCTTCCTGTCTCCATTTTAAAGAGGGAGCTTGGTAATTAGTGCTGGAGTCTGCTTTATGAACATTGGCTGTTTGGTGTAAGAAATAAATTTGTCCTTCAATCAATCCCTTGAACTAAATGTCAGAGAAACAACTGAAGTTCCAGTTGTTTGACTTTTACTCACTTTTACACAACATTATTTCTGCACAAGTGGTATAACTGGATCATGTGATCCGTGCTGAACATTTTGTCTGATCATTGACTGGGGATGGTTAACACACTCTCAGGAGAGCAAGGGTTGCTTGCAGCAACCCTTTTGTGACAAGTGTTGGCTCTCCATCTCCTTTCTAAACTCAGCTAAATATATACCAAATAATTGGGCCAATTTTGTGCTTTTGGCAGGGACAAGCCATTAGCAAGTGACATGCTAGGAGTGGCCACTGGGTCCTTGCAGAAATGTGTGCATGGCACTAATGGTTCTTCATATAGAAATGAGTTAGTTGTCTGTGCTGTCACTTAGCAGATGGCAAATGAGAAGCTATCTTCACTCTGCTCTTTTCTATCAATACCCAGCTGTCAGCTATTGATAAGCTGCTATCAAAACCTAATTTAGTTAAAAACTCGTTTGGATGTAACTAGCTCAGTTCCAGCCACTGCTGTTTTAGACAGTTTACTATCAGGAGACAGCCACTGACTTCAAAAGACATCATCAGCTCTCAGCTTGTAAAACACAGAACTCTCATCTTAGAATTGTAGAATCACAGAATATCCCACAAGAGACCCACAGGGATCATCAATTCCAACTTCTGGCTCCACACACAACCACCTAAAAGTCAAACCATATGTCTGAAAGCGTGTCTTGAACTCCAGGAGGTGCTGTGCCCACCACCCTCTGGTGTAGAGCCTTCCCCTAACCCCCACCTGACCCTCCCGATGCAGCTCTGTGCTATTCCCTCAGGTCCTGTTGCTGTCTCCAGAGAGCAGAGCTCAGCACTGACCCTCTGCTTCCTATGAGAAGCTGTGGGCTGCCATGAGGCCTCCCCTCAGCTCAGGGACAAACAGACACACAGACCTCAGCTGTGCCTGGCCCTTCCTGCGACAGCACTACTGCTGGGGCCTGGGAACATTTTCTTCTGATTAGACCATCTAGTGTTGTTGTACTCCTGTTCTCACCAGCATGCTTTCTTCACTTTGTCCCATATGTTTGGGCTAACCTTTCTTTCCCCTTACAAATCATTCCTCAGTGAATGATCTACTGGCATCTCTACCCACATCTTTTTGTATGCATCTGTAAAGTCAACAAAGTACAGTTGGAAAGAGTACCATAGTGAGATAGCAAAGGAACAAAGACAGAAGGAATGCTCACCCATAACCAAAGATTTAGACTCCCAATGAAAAACACCACAAAGGAAGGATCACCAGAAAGAGATCCTTCCCCAGTGGCAGTCAGCCCTTAAATGGGGTCTTCCGGACACACAGCTGAATTGCCTTCATCTGTGCTCCCATGACTGACCCAGCCCTTGCCTCAGGTGATCAATCAGTGGTTCAGGCCATGACTCAACAGTTCCCATACAGCATCTCAGTCATAAATATATGAAATTAGTGTACCTTAAAGAGAACTGAAAGCAGGTCAAATTTTATTTTTCTAATGAAAAGTTTTAACAGTGTTGCTTTAGACTCAGCTGCAGTTCAGCCTCTCTCTTTCTTCCTTCTAAATATAATAATTTTTGGTATCTTAAAAGCACATTCCAGGAACTTCCATCTGGTCTTGTTGTGAACCACAAGCCTACTGTGTCTCTTCTGTAAATACTGGCTTGGCTTTGTGCAAATTTACATGGAAAATGATCAGAAGGAAAGCTTGCATTGATTTCACTGGAAGAAGCTGAAATTTTTTCTAGTTTGTTGGTGTGAACATTTGTATGCAAATATTTTGTCAAAATAAAAATAAAAAAGTTTGGAAAACATGAGTGAATTGAAACGGCAATTAAAATCATGAATTTTTTTCAAAGGAATTGAGAGTTTGATTCCAGCTCCCATGTTTTACATCACTTCTTTTCTTTCTTAAAGAAAGTATCAGAAGATCATCACCCAAGGGTGGCTTTAAACTGGGGAATGGCTGTGTTCTTTTTCAAACTCAGAACCCACATCCACATTTAAAGGAAATGTTGAACAAAACAAAAGAAATTCACAAAATTTTCTGGTATTTAATCTTTACTTTTTCTCCAGAGAAATAAGAAGAAGGTTTGTGCAAAATAACAAGAGCAATGCCAATGCTATGCAGTGCTCCTGGGAAGTTGGACTGTGCTTGAATACTCAGCAATTTTGAAATAAATAATTATCTTTTCCTCTATTTGCAGTATCAATAACACAGTGCCCATCAGACACACAGGCCAGGACTGTCTTGATTAAAGACATTCTGGGTGCTGGCTTTTTTCACCATTCACTGCTATGAGACCCTGTCAGTTACACTGAGGGCTGTTTTGTTGGCAGCACTTTTTTTTTTAGTTTCTTTTACACAAGAAAATTTGAATAATATGCAGCAAATTGAATGACAGATACAATTTTGAAGGCTACAAACCTAAAACCTTTAAGCAGTGATTTAAAAGCTAATTATTATGGATATAACCATTCAACATTCGTTTCTTAATACTGTTCCCTCAAGAAATAGTGATTTAGTCAACCAATTATTTTATCTCTTTTAGGGATACTTCCTTAATTGCAAAACAATCTAAAAATATAATCAGCATGCTAAATACATGTGGTATCTTGTTTAGAATGCCATGTTGGAGGAAGAATGCAATTAAACTGTCAAAATGTAATTGTTTCTCATATTTAATTTAAAGAGGCTGATTCACATTTGCTTTTCATGTTTAGGAGTTAAAAAACAAAGCAAGTTACTAGTACAACTACTAGTTTTTAATAAAGACAACATAAGCTCGGAGCACTGAAGAAAGCTGCCTCTGTCATGAGATACTGCTATCAAAAGATAGGAAAACGTTCATATTTTTTCACTCTTCTCATAATCACAGTTCAGGATTCAGTGCTGCAGCATGTGAGATGATCTTTGTAATTTCAGATGCAGCTCTAACATGAGATGATTTGTAAAACAAAAGCTCTCCATCTACTCACTGCCTTCAGAGCCTATGCTCAGAGATGTCTCCCCTCGTGGCTATGTCTTCCATGCTACTGGAGGAAGAAGGGAGGAAGGGGACCCTCAGCTGGCGTTTGACCAACTCATCTCTCGTCCCCATCACTTCTGCTCTGGAGGATGGGACATGTACAGACACAGACCTGCGGTAGTTTTACCCATGTATATCTGTGCTGAAAACCACCTGCCAGGTGAAAACTAGTGCAGATTTACCTTTATCTATTCCAAACCGAGTGACAAAGTAAGCAGAGGAGCAGTGCAGTTCTGGGATTGTTGTTTCATAGTATATAACTGGGATTGATATTTCATAGGATGCAACCGTGAGTGCACTGGATGGAGATTAAGACCCGTTTAGCCAAGTGCATGATCCTCAAAGGCAATTTTGAGCATTCTCCTAATCTTGTAGATGCATACAAACACTTTCACCATGATACCAGAAAAAAGACAGCTTTTGATTCCAAGTCAGAAAGAAAAGGATTCTCTCCTTTTATTTTATGTCATATAAGTTCAGTAATTTTGACACTTTTTTTTGGTAGGAAAAAATGTATTTAAAGTTATGTGATAACCAGATAAGATAAATCTTTGAGATTAATTTATTCAAGTTTATTGGGCCCATGTAAACTTGCCAAGAACTTTTCAATCCTACTTGGCTCTTCAGCAAAGATCAGCAGCCTTACGGGTTCAGTAGCACTGGTATTAACCTAAGATCTTTGATGGGGTAGGAGTCTTTTAGCATGTACAGAGCACTGTGATGAATTTCATTTTGTGATAATAAATAAACACAATATCACACATTATTCCAGCCAACACACCTGAACACCTTGCAGGCTTCTGTCCTCAGTGGGCTGAATTTTCTGAACAGTCAAAGTGCAATTTGAAGCCTCTATAGGTAGTGCTACCTTAAGTGGTACATGTGCTGGTGACCAGGCATACAAATGCAAAGACAAAAAACAGACACAGCCTGTACAGATAATTGCAGAATTGAATTTCTGCTTTGCTTTAGATATTGTTAACCAACAGTATCTTTGGGTATTTTATTGCCATTAGAATGTTCCCATTTAACTGTGCTTAGATGAATATATGTATTACTGGTTAGATTTTTTTATTGTTGGCTGATTTTTTTGCATTTGTATTTTCTCGTACACAATTTGTATGCTATATATAATTACTGCTATACAAATGGAGCGGATTTGCTTTTACTTTGTTTTGTCACTTCTGTAACTAGGACAGTAAATAGCACTGGTAGGTTGTTATTCCATCAATGGCACATTGGCTTAGCAGGTGGGCTTCCCACCTATTTGTTCCCAGCAGTGTATATGTGCAGGTTTATTCCTACCCACAAATGCACTGGAAAGAGGGATAAATACATGATATCACCACATTATCAGTATGTTTCTGACAAGCGAGTTAGGGCTGAAGACGCCATATTTGTGTCTGCTACCTCCCAGTAGAAGAAGAGTCCCACATCTGCAGCTAGGAGTGTGTAGGGGGCCGCATTTTAACAGCTCGATCCTGCAAATCCTCAAGGCCCAATCCAACTCTTGGGGGTTCTACCAAAGTTCCGGGAGACATAGAGCCAGATGAAAAATTCCCCTGTGCTCCTGCATCCATCCTCATGTGAAAAAATGGAATCACGTGTGGCAGGCCAGGCCTTGACTCGGCTCTGCAAATTTCATACCAGATTTGTGTCCCGTAAGAACAAGCATTAGGGTTGCCAGTTTGAAATATGACAAAACCCAGCCGCCTCAGACAAATGGCTGCTACCCACGCTCAGCTTCGTCCGCACATGTGCGGTGCTCAGGATAACAACTGCCAAGTCTATAGTAAAAGAGGCCAGGCAGGAAGCCAGCCACATGGCAACTCTAAATGATATTAATAAGACTTTATAAAAAGTTAAAAGCACAATGTAGCTTTTCAAAGTGTTTCTTAGAGATCTCTACATATGTATAGGTGTTTCATGTCTATGAGATAGAGGCTTGGGGTAAATTTAATGCAGTATGCTTTTCTGGCTAAGATTTCTTTTTTTCTTTCTCCTAAAAGCTGTTGATATAAACTGGGACTCATTAAAAACACCTTGTGTTTTGTTTTTAGAACTCTTGACTTTATGTCATTTGCTGGATCATTAGAACGTGATGTAGCATCAGCAACTGTTCCAGAGGAGCCCTGTCTTGGAAGAAACAGAATATTCTTATCTCAGTCAATGGCAATAAAAGGGTGCTTAGCACCTTTCAGGAGATGCTGAGTGTCTCTCCCAGGCCCAGGTCCAGAGATAGCATTCCCAAAGGACAGATAGAAGGATATTAAAAAGGACTTTGATCAAAGAAATATTGCTTCTTTCCTCCTTTCACTAAGCAGATGTGCAACGTGTCTTGGGAAAGAAATAGAAAAATTCCTGAGTGATTTATTTGATGAACCTAGTTTTAACCCAGGTTATTGCATGCCTGATATGGTGATGCTGGTTATTAGTTTTCAGTTGAAAATGACCAGATAGAGGACATATTCACTTCATCAATATAATACATTTATTGGTTGTCAAGAGAGTCACATCACACAGATATGTAAATCTGTCACTTTGTCTTAAAAGTGTATTTCTCTATTACAATGTTGCTTGATGTATGTTTTAAGGCAGTAAGGCCTTTTAAATATTAAAAAAAAAGACAAGGGGGAAGATTTGTCTTTTCAATCACAGGATTTAAGACATTAAAAGCAGATGCATCATTTATAAAAGTAGGATTTTATCAAATGCCATTGTAAATGAAAGAATCATATCTACCATATGTAGATATGTGAATTAAAGAAACCTTCTTTCCCAGGAAAATTAACAAACTGTTTTGCTAGCATTAAGATGGATTAGTCTTTGAAGCCAGTTACCAGTTGACCACAAATCTCAATTTGCTATGTCAAAACTAAAATAGAATAGACCCTTTGTTTACATTATATAAAAAAATAAATGTTTTTATTTCTGTTTATATGCCCACGGAAGTAATCCTACCTTCAAAAAAAATGTACTGAAAATTGGAACAAAGAAGTTTAGTTGCAGTTTAACTAACTCATTCCTTACCATTAAAAGAAAGAAATGTCAGTAACAATAAATATTAAAAATAACAAGAAACTCACCGATCTCTCCTCAAAATATGCAAAACTGGCTTTCTGAAATATGATAGCATGGTATACTTCAAGACAAAAAATAGCACCTTGCATTATGGGGTATCATGGTGCTAATCATGGCACTAATGCTGCAATGATGACATGTTCCTAGCAACACTCCCTGCTCTTGATTGAGTAAGACCAAGTTGCCTGGTCTGAAATACTGAAATACTGAAGAGTATTTTTTTCTGTTGTCCATATTTTTGTGTAATGGGATGGAACAATATGGTGCACCACTTCAGTTGGCATGAAGTCTGCCAATGGTTACAGGAAGATTTGTATCAGGCTCTTGAGGAAGACAATGGTATTGCTGTTTCTAGGGATAATATTTAATGGAAACAAATATGAATTATTTTGATAATGCAATAATAAGTGAGTTATTGCATAACTACCTTGGTACAAACCCAAAGGAACTGCAGGATTAAATATGAGAACTCTATCTGTCAACAAATTCAGCATATACTCCATATGTAAATCTTACACTGAATTTAATAGTTTGATGTTAGCAGTGCCTCTCAAACTGGGTGCTGCAACATCATGATTAAAACTCATGGTAATTTACCAGTTGGGTGTTCTTGCTGAAGAGGGTGTTGCTAGTACAGAGGAGAACGTGATAATTAATTCATATGCAATCAATTTAAAATAAAGTAAGGTAAGCATGAGAGGGGGAATTACAAAGCATGTCAGAAAGGAAATAAAAAGAAGGATGTGGCAAACCACATAATTAATGTAGAGATTTTTAGCCTCATTTGTTGAGAGGTGATAGAAACAGGACTGGAAGGGGGAGATCTGTCAGCCTACTCTAAGGAGTTCTAACCTAAAATTTTAATGTAGTCTGTGACAGAGATTTGAACCAGATTAAAAATGTGGGATTCTAGACTCTCCCAGTAAAATATGTTGATATTCAGATCTTTGGTTCCAGTTCATTTCCAGTTAGTACTCACCTCGGCCTAACATAAAAAAAACCTTCAGCTCATCAAGTCACACTGAAGACTGCGTGTCATAACAGACCACCACCTTGCAAACCTTGATTCATTGCCATGGAAAAAGAATGCTAAGACTGAAAAGATCAAGTAAAGTAGATCTCAGCCTGAGAAGTTTCACTGTTTCCAAGGTGCTTAGCTGGCAGCCAGGGCTCCATATCGCTTCAGTGAACAGAACGCCAACTTTGGGAAGGAGAAGATGCAATCATAAAATTGATTTGCCGATTTTGTATGCTAGGAGAAGCTGCTGTACAGTGAAAGATAACTGATGACTAATGCTTCTTAAGTTCTCCTCAGAAAACTGTAAGACTGTGTGTGAAAGCACAGAGTACATTGAGATAGGGCTTCCAGGTGGCACGAATTTGGGATGGTGATGCATTCAGATGCACTGAAGTCAACAGTGAATCTGGATGTAATGATGCTGAGGATGCCATAGGGCACTGGAGTTCTTCATGGTGCCTGTGCTTCATTCACTGCAAAGAATATTATTGATTTCCCTTTAGGATTTAAAGGACCCCACATTGTTGAGAGTGTTTTTATGTCCGTTTTCCTGTTCTCCTGGCTTCAGTTGCAAGGATAAAGGTTTCTGGGCTCAGGACCCATTAAAATGGTCAAAAGGAGTTACTAAAACCTTCAAAACCGAGGTGGAAGTATTTTGGTATCGTTTGAAAAAATGTTAACAGATGTCACTGCATTGGAATAAAAATAGTTACTGATACCCCATTTTTTTCCCTACACAGCTGAACTGCTATTTTCCATCCAAAACTACCTAAGGCTCTGGATGTTTTAGGTACAGCTTTAGGTATGGATAGTTTTATCCTGGATCTTTCCACCCTGTAGAGATTTCTGAAGATTCCAGAGCTGTTTGGCTGTAGCATCCTGGCAGCCGCCATGCAACCTCTCCCCCTTCCCTCTTCTGGGAATTCATCTGGTTTGTGCAGTAACCCTGCTGCTGGCCCCAGACTGTGCCATTCCCTGCAGGGCTGCCTGGATGGAGCAGGAGATGGGTCTCTGCTGGGACCGGGAAGTTCATGGGTACTCATGTGGCCCATGGCAGGTTCTGTCCCCCTGGCACCTCTCGCTTTCCACCTTGTCTACCACAGCCCACCACCCCTGGTGCATTACCTCCTGCCTCAGTCCTTGGTCCTTTCCCTTCCCCTTCTGCCTCCCAGTGCCCCGGTTTTCCCCTGCCTCCTACACCTATGTACATACGTCTGCCTGCATGTACTGCGCAGAGTAGTAGTAGTAGCTTTTATTACTCTCAGTTCTTTATTAATGCCACATGTGCTGTTGTAAGGTTAAGTTATTAAGTGATATCCAATAATTGTCTCTGCTCTAAAGTGGACGTTTCATTTAACTATACTCATGCGGATCTGTTTCAGTGCCATTTATCACGACCACATTTTAAGAAACATTTCAGTAGGCCATTTCACCTTTTCTTTAATGCAAATAGACCTAAAAGGTCCTGGTCAAAAATTAAATACAATTACTTTTGGAACAGCATAAGGGAGTGTGAGGTTTGTATGTGCTTTGGAAGTTAAATTTATATTTTACAGGGCTATCATCTTGGCTGCAGAGTTAATTTTACTGTATTTGTGCACTTACTGGAAACTCTTACAAGAAGGCATACAATGACCTGTTTAGTTTGCAGGAGAAAATTATGTCATTTGCAAGCAAGCTTTCAGCTGTGATATTTTATAATTGTTTAGATGAAAACCCGATAATCCTCTACTCCTTCACATAAACTGCAATCCATCTTTAAAACTGTGATAATTCATAAAACCTGCAGCTTAATAAACTAACAAACCCCAGGCCTATGTTATTTTAAGGGAAGTCAATCTTTGATCAGTCAAGCTGAAATGGGTCTGATAAGTGACGGCCTTCCTCACAGGGAGCAGCACTCCAGTTTGTTATTGCTATTTGCTCATCATCCTCGAGTGCAAAATAAGCAGAAGTCTTTCCAAGCTCCTTATCTCTTTTCACTTTCTTCTCTAGATCTCTGTCGCTTTAATCCAGCATGTCTGCTGCTGGTTAACAAGGAAATCCTGTGTCAATTATCGCCAACAACTTCCTGCTGTGAAGCTGTGGGGAATCAAAGCTTTTGAGAGCCTTTTTCACACCAGAGAGTAGTGCAGAGCCTAATTAAATGGCCCTCATATCCTGCAGCCTACTGGTGGCCAAATGATAGAGAGCTAATGAACGCTAACCTAATTTTTCCAGGAATTGTTTTGATTCTTCCGGTCAGCGGTGCTTATTGACCGAACCTGGGGCCGAGTGGGGTGGCAAAAGGTGAAAAGTGGCAAAGATGGGGATCCGTGGGGCTCTTTGTGTGCAGGCCTTCAGTTATGTACATGTATACATTGCATATCAGGAAGGATATTTATTAAAAATTGCTTTGCCAAAATGCGTTGCCCTCTTTCCTTGATATGAATTGCTTTGGTGACTCTTATACACATGTGGGCTGCAAAATTGTCCTATAAATTCTCCCCATAAATGCTATCGCTACAATATTATTTTTACAGAATTGCAGAATAAGGTATCTGCCATTGCTCATGTATAGCTGTCCCACTTGCTCCTCTCTTTCTTCTCCTGTATTTTTTTTTTCCCCTTCTTCTCATATCACTCTACCAAGAACCCGATCTCCTGTCTGAACAAACCTGCAGCTCTTGTGTGGCTGCTGCCTGAGGTTAACTGGCCTTATGCAGAAGTTGCACAAAAAAGAAATACAAATCCATGCGTCCGCTCTGCTAGAAGCTCTGACGAGCACCCCGCATCCCCAGGTGGTGGGATGCTGTCTGAGCCCAGTTGTTCCTTTCTGAGGGCCCTAACACAGTGCATGTGCGTGAGGTGACAGACTTAAAGGTACCACGGGAGCCCTAACTCTGAATTTCCTGACTTTTACGGTTTTATATTACAACTTCAATGTTCCATTAGCATAGTTTTTTTTGTAGTTAATTTCCTTGGGGAGTTTGGGAGAGTTCAGTTTTTTTGTTTTGTTTTGTTTTTGTTTTAATTTTCTTTTCTTTTTTAAACAGGAGTGTGTGTGTGTGTGTTTGAGGGNGGGTGTTGGAGAGAGATGGTCAAACCTGCCCAGCTGCTTTGAAATATTTAAAAGGATTTAATAGGATTTTTTTTTTTAGAGAGGAAGGAATCCAAAATGCCAACCAGAATTATGCACACCTGCTTTCAAATACGGAAAAGCTCAGGCTCTATATCCTGCTTCATTCTATATCCAGAGCTCTGGCTGGGGATGGCTGTCATAAGATCCTCTGTTAGAGGTTATGTTTTTAAGATTTCTTTTCCACCAAATGCACAGGCAACATGCATGTGCCTTTGGCAACAAATCTTATAAACTGGAAAAAGCTCACCTTACCATCATACTATTGTAATACCAGAGCAATATTAAATAAGCTTTCTTCCCTTCAGCACATTTAATATTAACTTACAGTGCCAGTCGTGCACAGTTCTTGGTGCAGTCCAAGATGAAGAGGGAAGGGATGGGGAAGAGAATTCCTGGGTGCCTTACAGACAATGTGATGCCCATGGGGTTGCCTGATGGAAAGCTGTGGTTTGTCTTAGAAATATGAAAGTTTGCTGACATATTGCGAGGCTGAAGAGCAAGGCACCAATTCGAGATAACTGCATTTCGCTGTGGTCATCCTAAGTAAACCAACGACCCTTCTTGCCCTGTATTTCTGCCCTTCAGGATGAATAAACCGAGCCATACCATCACACAGCACATGTGGAAAGGAGACAGGAGTGCAGGTGAGCAGGAAGAAGATATGCCATAGATGGGTTGCATGCTTTGTAGCTGGTTTTTTCTGGCTTCCACAGCTCCCACCCTTGGGCTTTCACTGTGCTCTTATAAGGCCAGTGGCAATGAATCTACCATGCATTTAAGAAGTGTCTCCTCCTTTGGTTTATGAACAAAATGAATCTTGTCCTTGATTTTTTTTTCTAATAACAAGTTCTGAAAACTTTTCATTTTATTCTCCTACTTTTGAGACTTTTAATGTTCAAAATTCTAGCTCTGCTGCTTGCATAGAAAGTTAAACTTCAATAAAATGGGGAAATCTCACATAACCACATGACTCCAGGGGCTGTGAATTCAAGAGAAACACCTGTGAAACACCATGATTAAAGTTAGCAAGAGCCAAGTAACGTCCTCTCCCTTGGATAACAAGTGCTGAGGTTGCCCTGCGTATATGGATGGATAAGGCCCTGTTGTCTTTCTCCTTCCATCCTGTCTCTGTCAGCCCTGTGACCCAACTCTGACTGCGCCTCCTACCAAGGCAGGGCTGGCTGCTGACCATATTTCCCACTATAAATGATTCATCTCACTCTGCCCCCAACCTCCAGCAGGATTCTGCCCATGGCTAAAGAACTTTTTTTTCCATCAAACAGGATTAAAAACTTGGTACCACTATTCAATTACTTAGAGGTATTATGAGCTCCAAAATCACTGTTTTTGTGGATTTGTGACCCCCCCAGCCAAAATCTTGCAACATCTATTTGCATTTGCTATCAATAGTGCTTGTGGATATTCATTAACAGATGACATATAGCAATATGGCCTAAAGGAAATAGATTTTAAACAGTCATTCTGAACTTCCTCCCAGAGTGCCAAAAACATTTTAGGGTTTACAAACCATGGACTATATTTTACCTCATGCTCCAGTGGTATAAATTTAATGCTCTGCATAAAACAGAATTTGATCCATATTTTTAAAACCTCCAAATATATTTCTTAATAACAGAATAAGTAAATACTCTTTCAAATCTCACGGGAAACTTCACCTGACAAAGTATTGGGTTAAACATCTTCAAGTATTTAATCATAATTCAGAACAAGAACATTTCAGCTGGTTATATTTGTTTCGTTTTGTTTTGTTTTGTTTTGTTTTTTCTTCACAGGCTTACCCTGATTCTTTTATTAAAAGTGATAAAGATTTGATAGTGCTTCCATTTTAAGCATCACTACCCTGGTTCTGATATTATTATTATTGTATTTTTTTTATCCTGGTCTGCTTCTCAGATGGAAATGGAGTAGTTGCTTCTCTTCACACCATACAGCAAACTATGAATATTATTTCAGTTGTGATTTCCTATGTGTCTGTACTAAGGAAAGAGTGGAAATAAAGGACAAAACCAATAAAGATTCAAAACTAAAAGCACATGTATGGGAGAGTAATACACAAAACAAAACAGGGGCTGTTAAACAGATGACTCCACTGAAATGAAAAATATTCCACAAGTTTTGGCAACTGTGAAATGCTACACTTTCTACATTTCATCTATTAATCGTTCCAAGGGATTTTTTTGGTTAGCCAAAAGGCAAAGTGTTCCCTAACTGCATTAGTGACTGTGCGCGTGTATCTCCAGTCATAACTACGTCAACAAATAGGATGAAAAAATGAGGAAGTGGCAATAAATTAGCAGTGATCAGCAACCAACAAGCACCAGAAGAAATGACAGATTCTTAGGCAAATGGCAATAAACCAGGCTATAAAAATCAGGAAACAGGCTAGCTGAGAGTCTAGGAAATGTTAGGAATGAAAAAGAGGCAATTTTAGATTGAAAGTTTTCAGACAAAAATTAATTGATTCACCGCCGAAATGAGTCAAATAATGGGAAAAACCATCACTGATGCCAACAAACCTCCCCACACAAAACAAGCCCACGACAGGAGATCCCTGTAGATCACAAGCAAACAAAACTTCCAACACCAAATAAAAAGGTTTCCCACTTTGGTTCCACATTATCACCTCATTTTGGGGGTTTCAATAATTGATATAACAAGTTATTCCAATTAAAAATATAATAGTAAGGAAAAGAATCTTCATATTAAATAGCCCTGTTGTAGAGTAAACATAAAAGTCAGTAAAAAAACAGTAAAAATACCTTTGCTCGTACCAATATGCTATTCATTTAGTTGCCTGGAGAGTATCGCTCATGAGTCCTTTAAGTACTGCCACAACAAATCTTTGGAAACTGATGAATACGCAATCCAGGATCCCAAACAACAAACTATTACAAACTATCTATGTGTGAAAAGACTGCTGGAAGTTCCACTAAGCCTCTGTAAAAAGCTTGGAGTGGGGCTGGTTGAGGGCCAGGAGACCACCAGAGGCAAATCCTTGCTGACTCCTGCCTTCAGTGTAGCTTTGCACTTCATACCCACTGAGAATTATTCCCTTCTGAAATTGTGGGATCTTAGATGTTCTCTCTCTGGTTAGGAGACTAAGACACTAATGCCACTTGGTCCAAACTGCATACGTATAGGACTAATAATCCTGCAAATAAGTGAATTTTTGAGAAGTGGATAAGATTTGGTAGCTTTTCCTGGACAGCTCTTATGGAAGCAGAGCATGGAAATGAAAAGATAATCTAGATTGGCTTGGGCAATCTGATATCACCCACAAAGTTTACATTTAAACTTTATGTTCCTCTACAGAGGCTTATATTTGATGCAGAATGTCTCCAAGCACACCACAATAGCAGCAGAAGAGCCAACAGTTATATGTGTATTACAAACACGTGGCACTTGCCTGACCTTCTCCAGCTGGAGACTCATCCTGGGGTGTACGGGGGAGAAAAAGAAAGATATTTGAAATCTTAAAAAGGTAAGTTTATGTAGGCATTTTAGAATGTGCTCCATTTGTCCTGCACCAAAATACCTCATCTGTAAACTGTCCACTTAAAGTTATTTAATTTGTTCACACTTGTCAATTAAAGTAATGAGAGGAAGGGATGTTTAGATTAAGAACAAACAAACAAATCCAGTCTTTAAGTATTCTGTTATCTCAAGCACTTCTGGAAAGCTGATGCTTTGCACATTAACGTGCCTGGACCGCTGCAGTCAAAATAAATTAGCATTAAGTTGCTGCAGAGCAGTGAGGGGAAGGCTGGCTGAGCATCAGGGATATGTCTGATCCTGTGAAACAGAGATTCGTGCTTCTGATCCAGGAAAATAGGTAAAGAAAAGAGATGGCTTTCGTGGTGGAGTCATGGCTGAGCGTTGATAACCTGACTGTCACAATGGAGAGAGCTTAGCAGAACTACTTATTTAAGTAATTTAAGCAAAATGTGTCCCTTTAAAAGAACTTTCCATCTATAGCAAAGAAATTGTTGTGTTTGGGGACTGTGGGGCAGGGTGACTCAACATAGTGTGCTAGGAAGTTGGAGGACAGCTGATTATTTTGTTGTTAATGATGTATTTCCTAATTAGAAGTTGGCTTGTGTCCCCCCAACAGATCAGAATAAATCGCAGCTTCCCATAAGAGCTTGACTCCCTTCACATGATGCAGACTGTATGATTACAATGAAATCCTTTTATTTCTTACCCCACCGCCTCTTCTTTTTACCTAAAAAAAACAAGAAATATAAACATGAGGATATTTTTAGGGAAATCTTGGGATTTTGAAAATATGCAGAGCATTTGAGCTTACAGAGCAGGAGAGTATTGTAGACCAAGGATCTCCATGATTCCCCTTTCACTTGCTTCTCTCTTTTCTTTCTTTTCCAGCTAAAGCAAACTGATTATCAAGGCTGGGTCAATGAGCCTAATGCTTTACAGCATGTGAGAGACACTAAACTCGATAGACACGCTGCTTAATTAACTGTGAACATCAAATCTTTCTTCCCAGGAATGGCTGTTCCAAATGTCAATAGCTGTTTGAGCCATGTTTGATAGGAAAAGTAATGTCTGAGATGGTGCTTCTCAGTCCCAAGTTATAAATGAGGATTACTAACAATTTTTATGCATTTTGTTATAAACTGAGACCAACTGTGAAGTGACACTGACATGTACTAGCAAAAAAATGACAAAAATCAAATACTTTTCTATGCCAATTGTGCACAAAGAGTTGGATCTAAGCATTATTACAGCAGAGCCTTTCATGTTGCTATAGCCGTGCTCATGTTTGCATTTCCATAATAAAACCTATTTTCAGGGGGTTTATAACTCGGCTGTAAGAAATTTTCTCTGCTCTCCAACTTGGCATAACACGGCATCAGACGGAGAACTGCAGCCCTCAAGCCTTAAAATTCCATCTCCGTTGCAGGAAGAAGGTTTTGTTTGCTTGCTTGTGGGTGAAATTCATTCTGTAAAGCCAATGTGGGCGTGCATAGGGGATCTGATGATCCCAGATATATTGGGCCATATTCCATTTCCAAATCTTTTTCTATCTGCAAATGAAATGTAATGAGGGAGTGGAGCATGGAGTTGGGTATCTGGAGATGTGTGTGTTGGGCCTCTTTGTAAAAGTCATCCCCAAATACAGTGTTTGATGACATGAGAGTCCTAACACAAAAGCACACATGTTGTCAGGGGAGTGTGCTCCAGAAAAAGTGGGTGAAATCAAGCAGGAAACACTGAAGAAATCTGTTTTACACAGAGCTGACAGAGGGGGGAGCATCCTGGTTTCTCACAAAACCGAGTTTCAGACCATCGCTCTTGTTCTGCCGTGATGCTCAGGGCCACGGTGAGCCCACCATGTATTGTGGGAGAGAGTAAATCGATTTCATGTCTTCTTCTCAGACAGCTGGAGCATGAGAAGCTGTAAAATGGGTGCGTTAAAGTGGAGCTATGCAGCACAGAGGCTGGTGCAGCAGCACCGGGCAGTGGGACCGGCCGCCGAGCAGCTGCACCGCGTTTCCCACTGGAGCCCTTCCAATCTGCGTGGCTTTATTCCTGGGGGACTGTCAGCAAGAGTAGGAGCCAGGAAGTTGTAAAACCTCATTATTACTCTTTATTGTTAGTAAACATTTATGCAGTGGTAATGTCTCGTGGTTCCGGCCAGGTACCTGCTGTTTCTCCAGCACTCTGCACCTCAGCTCAGCTTCTCAATGATTGAACATTAGGAATATGGGACTTTTTGGCAGCTGGGCTTCTCTATGGATTAGTGTGGGTTAGTGGGCATGGTGCTGTTGGGTTGATGGTTGGCCTAGATGATCTCAGTGGTCTTTTCCAACCTTAATGATTGTGTGATTCTATGGCCCTAGTTGCTAGAGCTCACCAGGCAGGAGGAGGGGGACTGGGCCTCACTCTGCTGTACTACCTGCTGTGCTGAAGCCTGGTTACCAGCTGTGCTTCCCAGCATCTCCAACACCAATGCGCTTCCCCCAGCCACTGATGTAATTAGTGAGTTGGGGAAGAGCAGATAAATACAAGCTACAAAGTCACCGTATCTACAGCACACAGATAGAGCCAGAACCGTGGGGAACACAGGCTGGAAACAATTTGCCTGGAGCTATGCTGCCTTTAGAAAGAGCAATACTTTGAGCAACTCAGGGGGGACAGGCTCTGCTGCACCTGTGTGCCAGTACTCCCACCCTGCTGTTCATGGGTATGGCCTCTGTTCTGAGCAGGGTGAACACCATGGAAGTTAGAAGGGGGAAGAAGATATCCCCAGTCCTCCCTGTCCACAAGGAGCTTTGGAGCATCTTCAGACTGTGAGCAACCAGCGTTGCCTCTGTCCCTTCCTCTTCCTCAGCACAGCAGTCCCCCTCACACTGGGGAAAAGCAATGCTGCTCTCAAAGGAAGAGGGCTAATTCAAGTCTTAATATCCTGCGTTACTGTCAAATGCTGTTCAAAATGGTTGTAATTGCCTTTAAACTTGCATTCCTTAGTTTTATTTTTAAGCTACAAACTCTTTTGGTGTTTGTATATTTTGCAAGTGTAATTTGAAAATCTCCCACATAAGATAAATTTCCCTAACAAGATGTGATAGGGAATACACGTCAGGCATAATAGGCTATCAAAGAAAATGCCGCATTTGAATCTTTTGTGCACAATATATGAAATGTACAAAGTAATTATAAAACCTACGGTATCAAAATTGTTCACTTGTGAGACGAATATTGCTAAAAAAAGACTTGTGATATTCTGATTGTGTTAAGAACATCTTAAACCTTGCAATAATTTTATCATCTGCAATAAAATATTTTCTACACTGTGAATAATAGCTATAGCAGCTGTGGGTGCCCCATCCTTGAAGGTGCTCAAAGCCAGGTTGGATGGGCCCTGGGGAACTGAACTGGTGGGGACACCCAGCCCATGGTAGGGGTTGGAACTGGATGGGTTTTAAGGTCCCTTCCAACCTAAGCCATCCTGTGATTCTATCATTCTATGATAACTTTATATCCAGTGACCATTTGCTAAGGAATCTTAAAAAAATTATCCAAATATTTAATTTGGTTCCAGACCATATTTTAGGTTAAAATTTATTTAACAAAAGTTAGAATTCATGTCAAGATGAGATTTAATGTGAATTCATTGTAAGAGCAAGAAATTAACAGTCTTGTTCCCCAAGGAGCAAAGTAATTAAGCTACATGCATTCATTGCAACGAGCTTGGAGCACATCTACTCTACTTTCGTGACTCTGTCCATTTACAGGATTTTGTGTTGTTGGTTAGTTTGTAGATTTTAAGTGAATACTTTTTGGGATATTTATGATACTCCCTTAGGAGCTCTGAATGTGACCTTTGACTCTTCTTGGGCTTTATTCACACCAAGAAATATGTTAGACAATGAGTTGACATGCAGGTATTACCTCATGTACTCTAAATACAGATTTATTCCTAGTGAATAGGAGTGCTATGAGATACAAAAAATATTTTTAAACCATGTCCAGGCAGACATTAAGAGCCAAAACATGCATGGCATTACACAAATTAGAAGTATCTCCTCCTCATCTTCCCATTCTGACAACTAACCTTCTATTTCTATTATTCCACTGAGCTCCAGCTACAGCTGGCTGCTGTAGGGGAAGAGCCACTGGGATAAGCAGTGCTTCCTTCCGTGTTTTCCCTTTCCCTCCCAAATAAGCAGCATGGCTGAGGCTGGATTCTGCCTTCCTGCTTTGCTAATATATGGACATCTCTCTTCTTGGAAGATAGGTTTCACAGTATGCATAACCTTTTGCCAAACTGTCATAGCAACAACCATAAAATGGCTACATCTGCGTTTAAATGGTTTTGCTATGACTTACGGTTTTGGGATTTTTTTTTTGCTCTATGTGAAAATGTACTTCCCAGGAATAAGAAATGAAAACCTGCAAGTGAAGGCAATGTGAGTTAACACTTACCAGCTGGAAAAGGGAGAGAGCGAGAGCAAATAGCAGCAAGTTCATTCAAAAGCTGTATCAGCTTGGCTCTGTGAAATATAAAGGATCAGTCTCAAGAAGACATGCTGGGGAAAAATCTGTTAGAGGACAACTTTTTCCAGGGAGAGTTAATAGAGACCAGACAAAGAGGAAGGCACTCTCTGACCTCAGACACTTGGCTGCAGAATGAAAATGCAGTACCAGCTGTACAAAGGCAGATAGCATCGGACCAAGCTGAAAGAGTCCTGCCATATTTTATTTCTGCAGTGATTCAAGAACAATTCAAGAACTCCAAGTAGTTATCAGCCTGCTTCATAACAGTCTTAAAATATAAATGAATGCAGGAAACAGCAACACTGGGAACAGCATTTTGTGCATTCATAGTGATGAAAGTGAACCCTTTAATGTGGTATGGTAGCATGGCCACATCCCCCCTCTCACCCTAGTTTTCCATCACACAGGGCACACGGGCATCCCAACACACGTCCTGCTCCTTCATCCCTATGCCCATCTCACCCCATGGGGCTGCATTCTGCAGCTTCCAGTGCTGAAGCTGTTGCAGCTGGTGCCAGCTACAGCTGGTACTTATTACTGCACCTACAGGATGCCCTAAAGGATAGCAGAGTCACCCTCAGCAGATGCACAGTGAGAGGGCATTCCTCTGCTGGAAATAGTTTTAATCCTTCAGCAGTAATACACTGATTTATTTAGTTTTCCATTTGATCGTAAAGCTCTGGTGGGTGGGTGTTGCTGAACAATTGCGACAGGCAACAGCAACAACAGAAAAAAATACACATAGGTTCCAAAATTAAAGCACAAAAAGGGAACGATGACCTGGGAGAATGGGTTCCCCGTGCTGGATGTGGGGAGCGGGCTGCATACCCCTGCAAGAGTCCCTTCCCTCAGCTCTGTGTGGGGCAGCCCTGCATCCACAGGCAGGTCAAGCTCTCCCAATAACCCCCTTTTTTCCGTGTATCTGAAGAGAGCTTGGCATGAACGCCAGCAAAGTGTCAGCACAGTTCAGCAACACTTATCCAGCAGCAATATCAGACGTAACTCATTGTTTCTGCTGTTCCTGGAGATTAAGGATGCAAAGTTTGGATAGGTTTTCATGTCAGATCTAAAGTATAAGGAAATGTCAATCTCCCGTGTTAACTTGTAATAAGCTCTCTCAGAAAACAAAGGCTGTGGGTGAAGACAGAGACACCGTTCCAAGTAATTCCCCTAATTTGAAGGAAAGACCTGTCAGGTCAGGCTTTTTGCTACTAATGTTTTGAAAGCTTCTGTGTAAGTAGATCATTGGGCATTGTTAGAAATTTGGAATTCAAACTAGTTTCTGCTGAAAGACATACACTGATTTGCAGTGCAGGAATGTGCTTCTTTTTTATGCACAATTTAGCAAGTTTGGAGAAATGTTTTCTTGCTGTAGGTCAAATGTGCCTTTCAGACACTCTTGGAAGGTCACATGTTATCATTAATCTTCCCATTATCCAGCAAAAGGCAGGAAAACACCTTCACCTGAAGTGGCTGAGTTACACATCACGATTTCTCCCTCTATCACCCACAGAGTATATGGTTTAGATTCTGGATATTTAAGGACAGCTTCTCCACCATCCTGGATCTTGGTCTGAATTTTGCTAGGCAGTAAGATTCCCTTTAAGCTGCACTATTTGACAACAGAAGAACGTTTGTATAAATAAAAACCTTACCTCTTTAAATAACTGAACCACTGGTTTTGAATATACGATTCCTAACACACACAAACACTCCCACATGAGGAAAATAGCTAGAGCAAAGAATTAATCACATAACCAGTTAAGTTAACCGTGGCCTTATTTACCTTATTTAACTTATTCACCCTCCTTGTGCTACTCATTAAACATACTCAATGGAAGACTGAAATGAGAAGTGAAGGAGCAAATCAATCCTAATGGCATTTTTTTTAAATGTGCCCATTTAAATGGCTAATCCTTCTTCATGGTAGCTGGATTCTGGGGAAGATATTTTACCATGACCTCTATTCCTTTTCATACCAGGCTTTTCTGGCAGCTACATCCCATAATATGGGAAAAGAAGATGCTTAGAAAAGTACTGAGAATGCATGCATGGTAAAAATTGGCAGAGAAATGAAACAAAGCCTTACACGTTGATGGAGATCAGCCACCAAACTTCTAACACTTTGGACTTCAATAAGCAACTAGGTTTCTTTTATCTCAACAATACTTCCTTAACATTAACAGAGCTGAGGTGAAGCCCCCCAACAAAAGCACAAACAATAAATCCATTTCCTTGGCCATCAGCTGCTACTTGTTATGGAGTTCATATTAGTAATACATTTGTGGAATAGGAACAAACAACCCCAAATACAAAATTCCTGATGCCAAGGTTCATGGAAAATGTGCAGCACAGCATTAAGGAAGGGCACATTAAAGAAGTACACCATTAAGATAAGGAAAACAAATGCAAAGGGGTGGTTGTTCCTAAATGCACAACCAATTGGTGACAAGGGTAATCAGTTCTTCATCTAGTGGCCACACTTATGGAAACAACCCTGGCAGCAATGGAACAGCACGTGGGTCAGAGCGTGGAACATGCACATGGTCCTGTGCAGTTTATCTTGCTCCACAGCTGCTGCTTTGAACAGTTTTTCTTGTATTCCCACAGTCCTGAGCATTGTGCCTGAAATTCTGAGTGAAGTTGTTTTCAGGAATTGGATGTTCAGTGCCTCCTAAAGATCAGCTGCCAAAAACGTAGGGGAAACTTGGCACTAAAACCCCAAGGTATTTGGAAAACAGGGTCAGATTTCGCACCTGTCCTTGGAGGGTCCCGGTGGCAGCATTCTCCTTACACCTACCTGTACATTTCTCCAGTTCTCTTCTTGATGTCAACGGGAGTTCCCCGCATGTGGGGAAGAGCTGAATATTACTGTCAAGATCTGCCGTGCAGATCTGAGAGAAGAATTTTTGTCCTTAAGTGTTGAAAATGTAATGATCTATTTGATAGTGAGAAAAAAAAAGACAGAAACAGTATGAAGATTTTTAAAAGAAAACACACACGCACACACAATCCAAGATGCCTTTGAAGTCAACGGCTTTGAAATAAAAAGCAGCCACTTTACCAGCCACGTGAAACACATTCTGTTAACATTCTAGGTGTTGTATTTAAAACGGAGTTGGCCAAATTTTGCCATCAGAGACTTGAATATAACTGGAAGCAGAGATCATATCTGTGAGTCTCAGGATGCTATCAGTTGTTCTAAGTGAAAGTAATGCGCAATAGCATGCCAAGAGATCTCACGAGGCTGTTTCAGAAGGAAAGTATTTGGGAAGTCACCAGAGAATGACTTTATTCTCATTTGATTCTTTAGCATAAATCAATGTTGGGATTTCCAAAGGGATTTAAGAAAGATGAGGGCCCAAACACAACCGTTCCTTACTGGAATTTGGCGGCCTCTCTATTCAGTCTCCTCTAAAAGCTTTAGTCTGCATGCAGTTTCCTGCTGGTTACGTTGAGTTCTGCAGGTAAGGGGCACTAATGCTAATTGCCTGCAAAAGGAAAATTACATCCCAGGAAAGAGGCAAGGCTCCAGTAGAATCACTAATCCCAAAATGGTGCAGAGACCACCTCATTTTAACCAGTGTATTGAAATGTGGAGATTAGTCTCCCTGTGCGGTAGATAAATTGCATTAGCATGATTAAAAAAAAACAACGAAAACCTAAACTGAACCTCCTCTTGTACTTAATAGAGGGTCAAACTTCATTAGTTTTTCAGTGAAAGCAGACCTGTTCATTTAGAGAAGTGGAAACTTTCCATCCTCTAAAATGGCAGATATCTATGTGCGCAAATTGAATCTCATATTTTGGTCATCCTTATGGACAAGTGGGTGGGAGTATTTTTTTGAAAAATTGAGGGTTTCAGAAGAATGCTGTGGAAATGAGGTATACTTGCTAAAAATATGTCTACTTTGATGCTTTTGTCAATTGTATCCCTCTGCCTGTGAGAGAGGTCTGGCTCACAGCAAGGAAAGGGAATAGGAATGTTTCACAAAGCTGTTAAGAACTTATCACGTGGACTATTTGTTAGGAAAACGGACACTTCCACATAGACACATGTATCTTCCATTTGCAGAAATGGAGAGGCTGTGGGAGAATGCAGGGAGAGGATCAGTTCCTTTCTTGGTGAATGTTTTCTTCAGTGCAACGATAACAGAGTTTCTGGTGACGATTTTGGAGTAACACCTTTGCTGGCTGCTGTTATGTCCCTGGGGAATTGTTTGTGGGGTGGAGTTCATACTTCACAATATTGGAAATTAAGTATACATTATTTCTTTTTTATTCTCCACAATTCATGTATCCTATAAACACATATGAGGAGAATAGAGCCTATCAGTTCTTGCAACACTTCATTTATGCTGAAAATGATGAATGTCATTCCATGGAGAGGACTTGCTGGAATACTAATTCTTCCTTTTTTTTTCCTTTCTTTTCTTTTTCTCTTTCCTTTTCTTTTTTAAAGCCAAAGCAAGATTTATGAGTGAACAAATTCACTTCCAAGATGAAACAGAAAAACATCTGCAAGATGAGAATTTACTTGCGTTATTAGTGCTATTCTTTCTGCACTGATGAGTAGTAGAGATAATCCCATCCATTACAGACGTCCATAACTTTGCTAGCAGACATTCTAACTCCTTGAAGATGCCAGCACAGATCCTGCACCACTGCAACAACTTAAAATAAAAAACAATAGAATAAAAATAGACAATGTACTTCAGGACAGCATTCAGCATAGCTCATAGATCATTACTGCCAGGGATTTGTTTTGATCTCATTTGTGCTGCCTTTATACAGACGTAATTAAAGGGATATAAGAATCCTTGAAACGAATGGATTCTAGTAGTGAGTAAGGTTATATCAGAAAAAAACCTCTTTGTAGTGTGTAAGTGTTTTTCAGCACGGTGAACCCAATGATCCAATAACTTTTACTGACTTTTTTTCAGAGGGACTTTCCAATCATAAAATGCTTTTCCATCAGTACTGAGATTTTTAAAAAATTTAGTTTGATAAAAACAGGCTCAAATTCAGGGGGAATGTTTCACTAAGCACTCTGGTTTTATTTTGCTCAAATTTCATTTCTTCAGACCATTTCATCTTTAACTCTGCAATTTAAAATATGTCTGTACAATTTAAAATATGTCTGCTTTTCTTATTCAGGCATGATCAAAGTGGAATATTTTAAAGTGGCCATTTTGCAGTCTTAAAAACAAAACATTTTTTAAATGAAATTCCAATGTCACAGCTTTGAACTTCGTCCCCACTCAAAGTGAAAACCATTCCTGTACATCAGAGCTCCCTGCAGGACTGGGTGACTGTGTCTGTACAGCAAGCAAAGCCCCATCTATGATTCTCAGCAACTAAACTCCTGGCTGCTTTGAAAACAGGACTGGTATACTTTCAGGAGGAGAATTAAACAAAGTTAAAGCCATCAATAATATACAAGTTGCTTATAGACCAGAAACACCTTATACGTGTCAATTAACATCTCTTACTTGGGAAAAAAATATATCATACAATAGAATTACAGAATCATAAGGTTAGAAAAGACCTCTAAGCTCATAAAGTCCAACCACCAGCCCATCCCCACCATGCCCACTGACCACATCCCTCATCTCCACAGCTTTTGAACACTTCCAGGGATGGTGACTCCACCACTCCCCTGAGCAGCCTGTGCCAATACTGGCACTCGGCAAAGTGCCATGTTCTGCAGCAGCAGAAGAGCACACTGAGCCTGCTGGCTAGTGGAAATGGAGAACATTGACTTCCAAGGGTAGGTCTACAAATGTATGAGAGGGGGATTTTGAAAAAGGCTGAAACAACAAAACCAAGCAGCATTGTTTCAGAACAGTGCCATGAACTGTTACTTAATGCTCAGCTATGTTTCCTTTACAGATGTTCTGATGAGGTCAGGGTACGTGTGAGTCATCCCCATATCATGCCTAAGAATATTTATTAGCAATGTGTATGTACCTAGGGATTTCATAAACAAAATGTCAGGTCATTTTTTTTTGTAGAGATGGATACAAATATTATCATTTTAAGAAGTGTAAGAATGGATTTTATACTTGGAAGCATTTTTCAGCCTCAAAACCAAGCTGACTTGAGACCTAAAAGAGCAAATTTCACTATCTTGTCCAAAAGCAAACTCCATCATGGCACTGCCATAGTCATCTATCATCAGAAATAAATGTATTTTCCATTCCCCATAGCAAGAGGCCTTTTTAGTGCTCTGTAATCATTAGTGGCCAAGCCTGGATGGAATGCATTTGGGCTCTCTACGCGTCACGGTGTCCCACAGAGCCCTGGACTCAGTGGGGAAGAATTCTTCCCACCTGCCTGGGCTGTGCCACTGCTGGTGGTGAGGCTGAGGAGACATCCACTTGGCTTTACTCTTGGGCAAAAGGACTTGAGATTTTCAAGGAGATTAAGTGGATGTCGGGCCCAACTCCATCTGAAATTTGGGTGTCTGCCTCTCTGTGGCTTGTCTGAAAATCCCAGGCAAATACATTTAGTGTTGTAGAAATATTCTGACTTAAAAAGAGCACGATATGCAACCATAACCACTCAGGGGTTCTGATGCTGATAATACAGTACTTAGAGGGGACTGTTCATGCTATCCAGGATGATAATACCAGAATTCACAAGAAAGAGCTGTGAGCCTCTAGCACTTACCAGCTGTAATACCGAACAGATTACACAGAAAAATCAGGCAAAAAAAAGTAATATGCTTTCACCTCACAGCAAGAAACGCTGAAGTTCAGGAAGAGGAAATGTGTATTAAGAGAGCAGGTTAAAAATCTACATTATCCCAGACTTTCATGAAATCAAAATGATAGGCACGATGCTAAGTTATTATAATGTATTTATTACCGGAATTGCTTTCATATTTAACTGATTTGGTCCATCTTGAGACCTGTTTTAAAATGCACCACCTTGTCCACCTTTCCATTTTCATATGAAAAACAGGAAAGCAAAAACTAATTTACTCAGGGAGACACACCGACTGTTTGCCCGTTTATCTCTTACAGACCACCCCTCAGTCCAATGTTGACAGTACATGATATTCCATTAATCTGCCTAATGAAAATTTAACCAGTGTTATAAACAAATAATTGGCTATTATCCTCTCAAAGATCCCGAATAAATTACTTCTGCTTATTTTTTTTCCTCTTCTCTCTCTCTATCTTGTCCCCCCCCTCCTGCCCCCATGAAAAATCTGTCTCCTGATTGATGCTGAAAAAAAAACCTTATGGCTGCCACTGCTACCACTGAAACCTGGGATGGGCTTAAGCAGATGCTTGAGGAGTGGTCCTGCCTACATTTCCCTAGGCATGATGCTTTTTGAATGGGACCTGGGAGGTGCAGGCTGGGGCTCTGCTCCCACCCCATCTCCTTGTGGCTCTGCAGTGCCTCCAATTACATCCCCATTCCCTTTCTGAAGCCACACAGTCACATCTCTTTCCTCACCTCTTGTGCTGGTCTCTCATTTTTCCTCTGGTGCACACGCACCGTGGCAGGGTAGGGTGTTTTCCCTTTAACATCCAAACAGAGTGTACTGTATCTTCATTTAGAGCAATTAAAGTGGAGAGGGATTTTAATGTAATGAATCATCCGAGCAGTTATTTAGTAAACGCTACAATGATCCTTCTGTCACTGGGCATGTGGTTCTGCCTGGAAAAGTGCTGGCTGCACTCCTCCTCCTTACAGGTGACAGCAGGATCCCAGCACCAGCACTGCTACAGCTTGGCATTGCCACGAGGCCCAGCGTCCTGTACAGCATCCCAGCATCCATGCATACATCACAGCATCTCCTCCATCCTCACTGACCAGTTGGGCAGTGCAAAACCTCTGTACAAGCCAAGGGGGTGCACTGAACTTCTGTTTACCATCAGGGAGAAGTGACTTATAAACAGTTTTCACAATAAGATGTAAAAGTTTTTGTTGTTTTTTTTTTTTTTTGCCAAATAGATCTTTGCAATTTACAAGGCGTCCCTTCACAAAAAAAGAAAGGAGCTGCTCTTTAACCATTTGTGAGAGCTAAAGCAGAGCTGAGTGAGAAGTGTGTTTCTCAGGATTTATCCAAAACACCTTGCACAGATTCTTGCCTCTCTTTTATGCTGTTCTTCCTTGCTAAACCACCTCAGCATTCACAGACACTTTAGTACACAGCTGAATAATTAATTTTTTTTTAATTTTCCATCAGATAGATGTACAGGCAGGGAAAAAAAAATGTCTAAATAAAAACCTTCCCAATATTTGGCAAACCTAAATAATTAATATCAGTTTGGAGATTCTTTTGTTTCTTTACTTTTAATAAAAAGAAGACGTTGGCTTCTTAGGAGAACTTGGTGCCATTCATAAATCCAGCAAGGAGAAGGAGGAGGAGCAGTGGTTACACAGACCCTCTGCAGCAGGCCAAGTGCTGGAGCTCAGCTTTCTGGAAGTTATTGCCACCATGGTAAGAAGAGCAGCAATTCTTCACAGCAAGAAGTTGCTCCTTCTCAACCTACTTTGGTTTACAGCCAAGGATATTTCACTTCTGGAGTATTTTCATATAGCCAGGCCATGAAGGTCTGTGTGTGTTTCATCACCCCCGTTGTGGAACTTTGCTGTCAGCTTGCCAGCTGTGAAAATGCATACACCAGAACTGGTGTGGAAAGAGGAATCATCTCTTCCTAAACCTCGAGGAAATCTCTTTGGGGGAGGAGAGCTGTTCTTACTGCTTGTTTGTTTGTTGATTTGGGTTTTCCATCTGTGTCTTTCCACAGCCATGCTGTGCTGTCCCCAGAAAGGGCAGGAAAACTGGGACCCAGCCTGGGAGCCCTCCTGTCCAGCATTCCCATTTTGAGCAGGAAAATGAGAGGGAAATCAGCCCTGCATTTATCGGAAAGTGCTCAAATTAAGAGTAGAAATAAGATTTCTACCATAATGACAAATTAATTCTTCCTTTCATAATTTTATTAAAATAAGCATCTTCTATCTTTTAACTAGACCTGACATATGCTTACATAGATACAACACACCATGTAACCTAATCTGCGAGCAATCTTGAAGCAATTAACTCCTTCTAATCTTTAGCTAACAAAGCCCACCATGCAAAAGGTCCCCAGAGAATGGCACTCCAAAGGCCGCCCTAAGCTCCCTCCACTATTCCTCTATTATTCGGTGTGCAGGAGCTCATTGGAGTGCTGGGAGAGCAGGGATTCGTTTGAAACAACAAAGATGAATCATCACAGATCATAAGATCTTCATTAACTCCTTATTTCTCTACTAATTAACACAAAAGGAATGACTTGAATGGTTGACAGGCAGCGAATGACCCACAGCTCAGTGGTTAATAGGATGCAAATGATGCCTAATGAGGGTCTCTAGCTGCTGTCTGGGCATCTGGCCTACTATTTTTGTTGGGGATTCAGAATGGGCTTGAGATGAAAACAGTGCAACCAATAACATCGGCTGCAGCTGAGTTCTTACTGAAGTTTATGGATTTATTAGTCCAGTATGCATGAGAATTAGCTTAAACAACTCATCAACAGGTTTGCATCCACACAATGCAACTCCCAAACCAGAAGTCTGTACCTTTCCACGAGGCACAGCAGCCACAATTCAGTATTTTAAAGGTCGTTATTTTTTTTCTGCATACTGAAAGAAGTTACTTTATAAATTCCTTACAAATGGTACACAAAGCAAACATGCAAAATAACACTGATGCAGACCTTTACAACAATTCTTTCAACTCTGTGTCCCCTTTTGGATACAAAACAAACCTGGGTGCTCCATCCGTTTCTCCAGAAGCTGTTTCCAGCAGAGGCTTTAAACCCATCATGGTTAATTAGCAGGCTGCCATGACGAGACAGTTCTGCCGGCACCTCTAGGAGCCCCTCACCCCCTCCTGGAATCTTTCTGAGCAGTTTCAAGATGAGCTTTGGATTCAACCCCTTCTGTGGGATCCTATCCCCAGTCCCTCACCCTGCTCCTGGCAGCATCCCCGCACCACCAGCACTGCTCCACTGTTGCTGCAGGGCTGGGAAATGGTGACAGAACAGGGGACTGCTCCTATCTCTGAAGATTCTTGTACGAATTTGGTTTATCTTTTCTTCTTTCTGCATTAAAACCAAGAGCACAGGCTTGTTATTGAGTTGCTATTATTTGAAATGCTGCCTTTCATTCTCCTAGCCAAGCGCTGAGCATGACCGGGAAGTGAAATAGATCTGAAGGACTTGAAATGAGAAGTGAAATCTATTTTCATTATGTAGGTGGATTAATATATAAAAAAATAAATGAAGTTCCTTATTGAAAAATATAAAATTGGAATGCAATGATTTTCTCCCCAAACTATAAATCGCTGTACTCCTTTGACAAAGGCAAACATCGAGTATGTTCTTGGGTTCTGGTTTTGAAACATAATAGTTCCCACTTTGTTTTGTTCCAAGACATTTGAACAGAAAATGCCTTTTCTTTGCTGTAAGCTGTATAGAATAAAGAGGAAAAATCCTATACACAGTCCCTGCTTTACCTACAAGCTGTCTCTGCACATCGCTTACGTTTCCTATTACTGTCAGCGAGCATCCAGGAAGTGTCAGCCTAAGACCATTCAACCATACATCATCCCACCCCACTGGATGCCTTCCATGTGGAGCTGAGAAGCAGAGTGTGCAAGTACTGCTGTGCAATAGGCATGCAGAAGCATCACCTTTGCTGGACATGGGCTGCTCATCCCGAGGCACTTAAAGGATTAACGAAATGAAATTGTTTTTGGACTTGCTGCACTCTTGCTTATCTTTTAAATCCATAATGTCCCACAGAAGGCAAAATGTAGTAATTTTAGTCAGCAGCCTCTCATTAATTTTCTACCTTTGGGGGAACATACATTTATAGAAAGAGGGGCTGTGCAGAGGCTGAGCTCATCACATCACTTTGCAATTGAAGAGCTCAGCATGGCACAGAGGAGACAGAGGTGTAACGTGCCTCAAATGAAAGCTTTCTCAGATTGGATGCGTGTCTGCAGACGTACCTATCTTCATACATATATATTTTAGATATATATGTATTTATACACACATATATACAAGCCTATAGAGTCATCAGTTTTGAAGATAATCTTTTAGGTTAAGTATTTTCCCACATTAAACTGATAATTATCCCCTCCTTTTCTTTCTCTGTCCCCAGACACCAAACAAGCTGGATTTTTGCTTCATGTATTATTTATGGCGTGGAATTAATATGCAGATTCACAAAAACTTAAAAACTCATAATTATTCATAAAGGGCTTTAAGGTTATTTAGTACATATTTATGAAACTTTATGTTTGCTAGGAACTGTGTTTGAAAGTGCTATGGAAGGGTGTTGACTGAGGTTAATTACTAGCATGGAGAGTAATCTGAAAATGATCAAACTCTTTGAATGAAAATATTTGTCAGTATTTCTGATCTATATTTAAGTGAAGTAATGGACATCAATAGCCTCGCAAATATATTCAGAAATGGCTCTGCAAGAAAGGAGATTTGCATATCTAATGCAAACAACCAATGAGGAAAAATGTCTAGTTAGACACCTTTGATCGCTCAGCAAATGTAATAAATGATAGAGATTTATCCTGCTTGTTGTCCATCCGTGTTATGTTGAGTTATGTTCTTATACAAATATGCTCTCATCTAGAAAATATTAGCACTGATTTAAGGTAGCCAGAATCCTCCCCTCTTTTCTGGAATAGGGCTCAGAAATGAGGTGTGAACTGTTTGTGATAGCCCAGGTTTCTGCAGAAGTTACTTAGGGTAAGTACAGGCTGTATGTAAATAATACATTATATTGGATTTATATTTACATAAATCTTTCAATCTTATGCATAATTGACTTTCTTTCTAATCCATTGTGTGCAAAGGTTGAAAACCTATAAAATATGCCATGGGTTAAGCTGTGGCAAACAAGCAGCACTGGCAGCAATTGAGGAAGGCAGGAAACACCCAAAATGCAATTACAGCTCTGTTCTTACCAAGAGGTATAAATATGCTTAAGTTTACGACCTTGACTGGTCCTGTGACACGTGCACATGAGCAGTGGTCGTCAGTAGTAGTCGTATCTCAGCACAGGACACCTCTGGAGTGGCTCTAGGGACACTGTTCATGTTCATCCTTTGGTGTCTGAAGGCATAGGCATCACGATGTTTTGTGCTCATTTACAAGGATATGGTCATCTCCCTTAGTCTACAGTTAAATGTGCTTACATCTCCAGACAGGCTACATAATCATATACCCTTTGTTATATGAGCAGCTCTGTCACAGCTCAAGTAGGTGTCTTTTTGGGGACTGCAGATATAACAACAGTGTTGATGAGTGCAGACCACCTTTCCATTAAAGGTTGTTGGAAATACAGATTGGTGTCAAGTTCTTTCATCCTTGGCTTTGTTGTGACAATGCAATGGGCTTTGTCACCAATTGCTGATGCTGTGTCCCCTCGGTGGTCTCCAGCAAGACTGCTTGGCACTCAGGGTTCACTTTCTCTTCCCTCCTCTACAGGTGGGTTTGTCTGGTTCATTCTCTGCAGCACAGTGGATCCAAATACCAGGAGGCAAATGCGTGACATCTGCAACCACTGGCATGAAAGATTCACCGTGTTTCTCAACAGTGAAACTGGAAAGATCAAATATTAGCATGACAAGAGCCAATGATGGTTGTATTTCTGCTAAGGGAGATTGTTAAAAAAAAAAGTGTTGCACTGTTGCAGGGACCAGTTTGGGCATCCTTGGATTCCTCAGCCACATCTCTAGGGGCACATGGGAGCCCTGAGTCCATCAGCATCTTTGCAGCTTCTCCCTGGTTCTGCCTCCCAGGGGCCGGCTCTGTATCTCAGTTCCATTCTGGGCTAAAATCACGTAGTACAAGTCAAATAACCAAGCCTGAGTCTCGCTGTTCTGTCCCAGCCCTATTCTCAGTCTCCGAAGCACAGCTAACGGGATGGGTCCAGGAAGGCAGGGGGACAGCTGAGCCCTCAGCAACACAGGGACCGTAGACGGTCTCTTTCTCACACTCGTCATGAAGGAGCAGTCCTTGCCAACGTTATTTTGAAATAAATGGAACAATAATATAGCCATAATAGTTGCCCTAAGTGCAATGACTATAGCCTGGATAGATTTGTAATCTCTTTTAATAAATACATTAAATTATTTGAAATAATGTCCTATTTGCCAACAGCTTATTCCATAAATATATATGGAATATAAAATAGGAGAGATTCCCTGACATAATTAAAATTGTACAGCCAAGTAGGAGGCAGGGAATAGTGTTATCTTTTCAGCTGCAAACTATTTTACTGAAATATTTCTTGCACACAAACCCTCTATTTACCTTTAGGGACAGAATAATTGCATATTGAAAGCAGTGCAGCTCTGAGGCAGGGGGGCTGCTGCCTCCACCTCCCACCCCTTCCCACAGCCAGAGCCCACTCTGTCAGACCATGGCCATCTCTGCAGTGCCACCAATGTGGAGAAAATCTCACATGCTACAGTAGGATCGATTTACCTTGGAGCAAATATATTGTTCCTTTGCCATGGTGGAGAGTTGGCATTGGATGCACACAATTCTGAGGTGCTGAGTGTCAATGCTGAAGGTGCTCAGGATGGAGCTGGGGATAGGTTGCTCGTGTTTATCGTCTCCAGAAGTTCCAGTGCTGAGCAGGAAAGTCTCCATCCCTGGTGGAAGAGGATGAAGGTTAAAGCAGTGGGTTTTATCCTCTGTGCAGACTGGGTGTTAGGCAGGGTGCTGTACGTTTTGTTCAAATGTCCTAATATCATTGTCCCAAAGGATTAACTTTGCATAACTGAACCCATGAATAATGCAGTAGGTTATTGATTGGATTCATCCTTAACTTTTAATGCATTGGTTTTTGGAGCACTGGGGATTTATATATGGGACAGCACACCAAAGAATGTAAACAATACAGTAATAATGCCTTATACTGGATGTTATATCATCCTGTATATAGAAGCCTATTTATAACAGTGACTTTTTACTGTCCCATAGCAAATTCACTTGGAGTAATGGTCTCCTTGCACTATAAACTGATATGCCAGGCAGTTCTGATCCAGCTGCCCAGCTGCAGATCTTTGGGTACCCACTGGCATACAAGGAACTATACCTATCTTTGAAACTTCCGCCTATGTGCACTAATGGGAAACTAGTACAAAGCAGCCAATGTGCTGTAAGCTCACACCATTGCTGCGTGCTGACTTCCTTGTGAAAGCCTTTGCAGGATGAAAACAGGAGGTTAGGAGGGAGGTACAATGGCACAAGCAGGAGGAACAACAGTGTGCATGTAGTGTAAGTGATAGCCGGGGAGAAGAGAAGCCAATGCAAATCTTTGTTCACTTTGCTGAAGAGGTCACTTGCGGGGCTTTGTCCGAAGAGACTCAGTTTTGTTTTCAGCTGGTTTTCATGGCTGTGCAGTGGCTGCAAGGCAATGTGATTCCTTAGGGCTCGTGGGCATCCGAAAAAGGAAAACAAACAAGGCAGTGGCGTCTTGTTGTGCCCCCTCCCTGTGTGACTCAGCTGGTCCCACCTGGCATCGCCTATCCCCTTACCTCAACAGGGCACTGAGCACCTAATGCCAAACTGATAACTTCATTCTCTGCAGCAGAACTCATAGCAAATGGGCTCTAAACGCCTCTTATTTACACAGTTTGTAGAATAGGAAAGGTAAGTTGAAAGAAACCCTCGAAAGTCATCTCATCCAACTGCCAGCACGCTTCAGGGCTAACTTCTATGCATAAAATACAGTGTACTAGTTTCCCTCATTACCTTCAGTGGGTTTTGGATCTGGTCTGTTTTTCAAACATATTGCAATGTATTTCACCTTAATAAGTAAATAAATAATTCTATTAATCACATGGTGTACAGTTTGGGGAACTGTAAATATATAATCCCAGTCATATAACTTTTCAGAGCAAACACCATGCCATAATTTGCCAGCAGACAGAAAAAAAGCTGTGGGTACCTACAGCATACAGAACAACAATGTTAATTACAGAACTGCATAACATAAAAACACTTAAGTCTTTACTGGAAATAGTTATTGTATTTCATGTATTACACTATAGTTTAAAAAACATTGCCTGAAGTCATGTTAGAGAGAGACAGAAATGAAATCACATTTAAATAGTGAATTTGAAGACACTGCTAAATAACCAAAATGGCTGTTTGTCATCCAATACAAAGTCTTGAATCTCAATTGCAAAGCTCATTATTATTTACTATGAAGAACTTCTGAGGTGCAGCAACTCCTTGATGTTACTTATATCCAGATTTAATGGGGGGTGGAGCTGGTCCTGTTTCCCTCCACTTCAATCAGGCATCATTTTACATCCTGTTGTGCCTATTTGTTGGGCTTCTGCTGTAAGTATGAGCAGTGTCCTTGATCTCTGCTGTCTTCTGCTGTTGCGGTCAGAGGTTCAAGATCAGAGACTTATTATGGAGCTGATCCAGAAATCAGCTGATGTCAATGGAGAAGCTCCCACTACTTTCAGCAGAGTTCGGATTCCCCCCTCATTACAGGCACATTGGGTTGCATTCTGCACACACGTAAATCACAAGCCTGTATGCTATTAGATAAGGTCTGCTTTCAGTGCACTGCCAGATGCACTGCTCTCTTTCCCCCTCCGTGTATTCAGCAGATAAAAGATCCAACTGCAAAGGGCTGCTCAGTTCAGAACTCAAATCTGAACTTCATCAAACGCAACATTTCACTGTGGGGGCTGAGTTTGGGATCCTGCTGCATATAGGAAGCAGCTGGGAAGTTTGGATTTGTGTCTCAGATTCATCAGAACACAATGGGTCCTGGCATGAAGGCCATTTGCAGCATGGGCTGCTTAGTAGCAAAATCTGCCATTTCTTCAAAGCAGAATAATTTGTAGGTGCTCTGCTATTCTCACACCTATTATGCTCATAGCTAATCTGAGAAGCGGAGAATTCAGCTGAAGATCTCTTTGTGGCTTCAGAGCAAAATCAAAGCTCTGTGTCAGATCCCCAGGAGCTGAGAGCTGAGCCCTGTCCCACAGCCCCCAGCTTTTATTCCTCATTCAGCCTGTGACACGTGAAGCAAAACACAGGCAAATGCAGCATGAGGCACACCGGGCAGAGCATCACTCTGCCTGTCCTGAGTTGTCTGATGAGACAGTCACGAGGGCACTTTAACCTTCTGTGCCCTGCTTCTTCCAGCCTTGCTCTGGGCCCTTTTAGGAAGTACATTTTTGCTATTCAGACACAGAAGCGTAAGCTCTGAAATTAATCATATATACACCAAATGTGACACTGACCATGCGAGAAGTGTGGTCAGCCTTTGAACTCATAAGAGAGAGTGGAGTGTTAAAACAACAGAGGCACTCATAGCAGCTCGGGAACTCCAGCATAATTTAGTCTGAAGTTATTCACAAACATTATCAATATTTCTGAGTTTACACTCGCACCTTTGACTGTTGACATAAAGCATCTAGTCTGGTTCATGCTACTGGTAATGTTTACACTTTGGAATCTATTATGCATAGAAAAATTAGGGATTATCTTTGACCTGGGTCCCACATATTTTTATGCAAAACTAAATAATAGGGTTATTTATTCATTTAATCAATTCCATATATTTGCCATAAGCAGGCCTGCTTTCTTCTGAGGTCGCGATCAACATCGTAACGTACTTCTGGGGGGACATATGGCTTGAGTATTAACACAGCCATCCTGTGCTCTCATATCTTTTCTCAGGTTAGGAGCAGTGTATGGGTTAATCATTCCACGGCCACATCAAAAGGAAAGTCATTTCTGGGGTAGTCTAGGCATGTTTAACTTTTAAACGGGGAGGGATGTGTATTTGTTAGGAAGGAAAAAGGAAAACCACAACATGTTCTACACTCGAAGATAAAGAAAGGATTTTAGGCACAAACGTGCCTGCAGGACCTCTTACAGACAGCTGTAGGCTCCCTCTGACCACCACTGCTGTGTGGCAAAAGCTACCTAAAAGGTAACTGTCACTTTGTAACTGCCAGGAGTGTAAGAGCAAGACAAAAAAGATCATCCTGGCATATTTCAGAGCCCACAGTTTTAACCCTCGTGCCCTCTATAGTGACATATGGTACCATACCTACCCAGCACTGTCTCAGTTTACATTAAAGATCTTTGCAGAGCTAAAATTCTGCTTTTCTGTACACTTACATCTTCCCAAGCTTCACCCTACTACCACATTAATAGACCTGTTTATTTCAATGATATCTGCTTCAGAGGATGTCACCAGTAGCTTTAAAAATTAATGATTGCTAATGACCTGCAGTCCAAGAATCAGAAGCCTAGAGAACTTCATGAATATCGTGGGATAATGAATTAATTCTCTTTTCACAGTCTGTTTGGCATTGCTGGCAAAAGAGAAATGGAAAGGCAAAGACCGATGAATATATTTATCCACTTAAATCTATCGTTAAGTGGCTTTAAGGAAAGGGAAAACATATTATTTCCTTTTAAGAATAAGAGTAGGTTTGGTTTTACAAGAAGAGATGTCCTTTCTAATGAGAGATAGTGTACCCTAGAAGTTAGTGCACTTACAACTTTGAATATCATACTAGGAGAAAAAAGATATCATTCATTCAATTCAGGCAAGCGAAGACTAACCAGTGTAATTTACTGTGCCTAAAAGTCATGCTGATGTTAGCATCTTAATCAAAAAAGCCATAATTTTGCTGTTAGTGAACGCATGAGTGAAAAAGCATTACGACTGAGTGTGGGGGGAGGGACAGTCAACATAATAGATATCTGCCACAAGCAACTGGGACCCTGTGAGGATCATCAACATTTAATGGCTGCAGTAACCATACCCTCTGTCAGCTGATGGAGACTCTATAGGAGCAGATGGAGCAAATGCTAACAAACACTGCATACTGAGCGTAACAGGAGATGCGAGAGCTCATCAGGATTATGCGTGGTTACACTAATTGCCAGGGTACCTGGAAGCTTTAACAAGCATGTTTTTTGCCCCTTTTCTCTTTTGACTAGAGATTATACTATTTGTTTGGGTTTGAACACCTCCTCTTTTGATATGGAGGTAAGAGCACTCTTGCGGCCAACATCTGCACAACAGAAGGCCCCTTCATCTCTCCCTGGTGGGAGCTACACGCCAGCTCTGAGGCTCCTCCGCAGAGCTTGTAGAGCAGAAATAAAAGGTAAGGTGTAAGAAAGGTCTTCAAATGTGCCTTTAGCAATGAACATGCTAGAGTAGAGATTGTCTGAAGGAATTGGGAAATGTGGCTCATCCAGAAAGAGAGAAGCCATAACCCTTGACAGAGCCATTGTGCAGGTTTCTTGGTAGTTGAGCTTCATTTAAAACAAAATGTCTCTTTTGATGGAGAAAACTTAGATTAAATTAAATTAAAGCTGTTACATATTTGCTACCAATATGTTGCAGGTGGATACTGATTCCTACTCACCGGAGATGCTCCCCTGAGGCCTGCAGGACAGTCGCAGGCTGTTGTGCAGCAGAACAGATGCTGACAGCAAAATTACAGGAGAAAATGGAATAGCACAGAGGGAAGGGAGGGAAGAGCTCTGCTCCTTGCCATTGGTCCCCTGTGGCTACTCCAAAAACAAAGCAAAGAGCAGGTGCAAGAACCACGTCACAGTCCAAAGGTGCTGTCCATAGTTACACACTTCTCAACCAACATCAGAAGAGGAAGTCTGAAAATCAGAATGGACTCAAGGGAAAAATAAAATAGAAATTTCAAGAAAAATATATCTCTCCTAGGCTGGGTAACTGATGCAGATGGGTAGTTACCAGTAAAATTTATCACTATGTAATAGGGAAGTCTCAACTTATAGCTTCAAAGACTGAATGTTGTATTTCCTCTTCTCATGGTCTCTGGTAGAAGATTCAGTCTTCCACCCTGCAAAGACTGGGTTGTGCTTATGAGCAGAGAAAGGCTCTAGGTCTCAATGTGAGCAGTCAAACTTCTAAATGTAACTTTGTTTTTAACTAAGAAGAAAATAAAGCTGGGCGGTAACAGTGAAAATAAAACCTAACATTTGGTTTAGAGAGTCACCGTCTGTAAAAACAGGTAAGTCCACGATGTTAAGTCCTTGGAGGGTTATTCAAATAATGGAGTCTCGATCCATTTTTCAGGTTAGCCAGCTTAGGTTCCACTTTCTTCCTGCATCTGCCTACACAGTCCGTGAAATGATTTGTGCATGCATGTTCCATCGAACAAGTATTCCAATGCCTTTACAATAACAAGTAGACTGCAACAATGGATGTACCTCTACCAGTCAGACCAGCATGTGACAATGATGTTTACTAGAGCGTGCTGTAAGAGATATATTCTGTCTTTTACAAAAACCAGCAAATCTAAATGGCATTTTTGGAGTTACCTTTCCATACTAAATTAGCAAAAATTAATGTATGTAGTTCCATGATCAGAATTTAATGCACAATACGATTTTTTAAAATACTCAGGAGTCTTCAGACTGATATGATATGATGCTTGTTCTGGTCTTAATATTATTGTTTCTGTCTCATTCTAGGTTACTCTCCAATGTTTATTATTAATTCAAATTCTCACTATTAAAGAGAAGATATTATCCATATGGTTGACGTGCTGCTCTGTATGTTCATAAGTTCTCCAACGTTTTGATTAACACTGACAGAAAACCCTTTGAAAACATATGGCCCTATATACATCCTGTCATTTCTAATAATAGGATACATTCTTCAGTACATTTTCTTAAGAGGATGAATTCAGTCATATTTTAGAAACATGCTAATACTTTGGTAATTAGTCCTTTGAGGTCACGGGAAAAGAAAAGACTGAAGGAAAATAAACTTCCTTGAGCAGACACCATGAGCATTGTAGATAATTTGTGCAATAGAAAAACGTGATATCTATGAGTAATGGTCTCTATATACAGCCAGATTTCTTAAACCAATTAGCTTCTGGCATATTCCTGAAGATATTCTTGCTCTATTTGATATGCCAGACCCTTCCAGCTTTAGCATGAAGACTGATTTCAATGCTCATTTCACTGATTAGGTCGGTATTTTGTTTCTGGTGTTGAATTCCTGTATTTATACAAATTGTCTCCCTCTTCGAACACCTTCGGGAGATGCCAGGATCCCAGCACTCTTCTCCCTCACACAGGATGGTCTGACACCAAACCTAGTGGAGCTATTGTTGCTCTAAATTCGCTTTGGCTTATGTGGTAATCTGGCATTTTTACAAGTTAGAATTTGTCACCAAAGACCATTTCCACCTTTTCTGCTCTGTTGGGCCTTCAGTCCAGTGTTTGCACTACAACTGTGGAAGCTCTCACCCCCATGCTTTCTTTTAACCACCTCTTTCCTCACACAGCTGCTTTTGCTACCATTATCAGACACCTCTAGCTCCTCATTAGTTCACAGAGAAGCTGCTCAGACACATATTCTTTAGCATGAAAATTCAGAATGTGCCTGTGGAAGAATAAGTCACTCAATCTAGATGAAAACTATGCCGCATAATAACCAAAATATTTTTAAGAGGATATATCAATATGGAACTTTGTAGAGCTGAGCATTTTCATATAACACACATGTTCAAAATATACCAACTCAAGTTCTTTCTCCTGAAAGACACGTCCTTAATGCTGATAGATGCATAATGTTAAAATTGCATAACTGCTATCATAATGATTTCAGGTAGCGCCATTTTTTTGTTTTTTACATTCTCTTCTATGAAGAAATCCCAAAGATGTACAACTTGATTCTGAAAAAAAATCAAAAAGAACTATGGTTTTTTTTTTTCCATCTCCTCCCCCTCCATTTGCTCCTGTTCTTTGTCCCTTAGGAAAAGTCCTGTCTGGACTACATCAGTGAAATATTTCCAGGCAAAAAGCCATTAGTCATTATAAAACTCCATATCTGAAAATTACTACAGATAAGTTTCTCCGAGTCCATCAAATTTCTCTTTTCTAAACTCCTCTCACAGAGAGTATCAAGTAAAATTCATAGTCTTGGTCTGTAGGGAGGCAGGAGAAGCCTGGTGCATCTGAAAGGCATGGAAAGTTGCAGGATGAAGTTATCAACATTCCCACTCCATACAGAGCTTGTCTCTGGAAGGACCATCAAGACAAAGGGAATAAATAAGATTCAAAGTACACATACCTTCCATTCCAGGTGTAACAGCGTTTATATAAACAAAGATGCCCAACCAAGCACCTTTTAGAAAGTGGAACTTCACCTTGCATATGTAGTGTTCTTTTTGGAAGGGAATGGGAGAATGAATGAAACATTTCTAATGGGGGTTAGCAATGTCCTTCGGAGCTCATCTGAAATAAATGGGAAGGTAACATCACAAGGAGATTAGTACAAGAACTGGACAAGGTCAGAATGTTCCAGCACTGATGGAAAATCAGAATTAAAAGAAGCAATCAGAAGCATATTGATGGTTTTGTTGCCAAAATTCTGGGTGCCTTATGGTGGAGAATTTTTGCCCTCCTGAGCTGATACTTTCAGAAGGAGAACAAATTTTGTTTCCTTGTGGTCAAATCAGATAAAACATGATCTTTTACACTTTGCTTTACGCCAATACTTTGTGCTCATCCTTTCAGAGTTGCCCAAGATCCCTGCCTTGCTTTCTCAGATCCTGAGAGACATGAAGTGCCGTCATACCAGCAATGTACAACAGCCTTCCACATTGCTACTTACTGCTAACAAAACTGTGCCTGTGCTATGCTGTTTATCTCATGATACTCCTTAAATTACAATACTGTTATTTTACTTTTTAGCCTTGGTTCTACATTATTTAAACTGCTGCACATGATACTGAAAACTTGAAGACTGTTATCAGTTTAGGAAAAGGGTATTAAATGGAAGAGATTAAGCTTTTGGCCTGAATCCAGAGAGCACTTAAATGCTTGAGTAACTTTACTCCCATGAGTAGTGTCTTTGAAGCCAATGGGACCAGTCATGCATGGAGGAGCAATGCTTGTCCAGACATTGGTGGGAGCGGACAGTGCTGCAAGAGGTTCAGAACTGGGGCCTGTGCTTAGCTATGTGTTTGTGCCCAAATTCATAAGGCAGGAACGTACCATACATGCTCACTACACTTTTTCTAACTATCAAAACTTTACTGCTACATTTTCTCTTCCAAGTCTATGCAGATGTTCCCCATTTTTTTTCTTACCTGTATGCCAGATTTAGAGAGTCAGGTTACAGTTTTTCAGAGATAAATAAATAAATAATAAAAAATAATGTTTCAAAAACACAAGGATACTTATTTCATCGTAAGGAATGGGTCCTGGAAACAGGCTTAGCCCAGTTTTCTTCAGACTATCAGAGAAAGGGAAATAATCCTAAAAAGTGTGCTTAAACAACGGTCCTTCCCCCACAGAAGCATCACCAGCTTTTCTACACCCTCGTCTTTCCTGTCACAGAATTAGCTACTGTTTCCACAGTTTACATCTAATATAAAAGACACTATTAATCTCTGCACAAACTTATCAGAGGAAAATGAGACCATGAGATTCCTGAACTAAAACATGTGAAGCCTGATCTAATTCAGCGTAGTGTACTGTAAGCAAAAAAACCCTACTACAAATGCACATGGTAACAAGGATGACAAAGGCCACGCAAGCATCTAATATCTTATGGTTTTCCCCCTGGGGACTCATGGAAAACTTTCTGGTTAGAATTTATCTTATGGAATAGGGCATCATCTAAAGCTCACGCTGTTGGGGCTTTGCAGAGTTAAACAGAGTTATGAAAAAGTGGTATGTTGGCCCTATCATAGTGTCCCTCTCACAGTGCAGTAATATATTGCAGTGCAGTTAATTTGTTTTGTTTCTTGTTTTTAAATCCGCTTGTTAAGTTGGCTTGTTAATTCCTATAGAAACTTGCTCAGACCGCTAAGCAGATTTTCCTTTGCCAGTATATATTTGCAAGATGGAGTGGTCTTATATCTAGCTGGTTGAATAAGGAGAAGAACAAACAAAATGCCTACAAAACTTATTTCTGAGGATGATCAAGCTCCCTGCTATAGATCGCAGAGCCTAATTTGCCAGATATTTGTTTCCTAGCTATTAATGCCTGCTGAATGCTTTAAGCCCATAGTAATTCAATATTCAGGCCAAGTCTAAAATAAACCTTTTACTTTTTTTTTCCCTTCTGATTATTTTCATTAAAGATATTTTTGTCTTCAATCTTTCATTTCAATCTTGGCCTTTCAAAAGGCCATCTTCAACTTTAAAAGCAGCCTTAATTACTAGACAGTTTGTCTCCTACTTGGCAACATAATACAAGATGTGGAAACTGAATGCAGGGTCCAATAAACTCATAGCACCGTCCTGGAGAGGCAATAGGGTGCTTTACTCAGTTAGAAGGAGAAAACAATTAACATTATGGCCCAGTTACAGATTATCACTCCCAGTCCTTCAGGTGTAAAAGTGCTAGCACAAATTGTCAAACAGGTGACTAAGGACAGAAATGTACTGACTAGTTTTCAAACAGAAGCCAATAGATTTAGTGCCTCATTCTGATAAAGTTCATAGGATTTTGAAGGATTTTGGTTTTGTTTGAATAACTCTGGGGTGAATGAGCTGCATACCTCTATCTGCATCTTTAGAGCAACTCTGCCTTTGGGAGGGGAGCGGGGAGGGATCCTTTTCATTAGCTCTTGTGATAAAATAAAGGAATGTAAAACAATGTAATTCTGTCATTGGGGAATAATATAAAACCATTACCACAATTTGAGTCCTACATTAAGCTTTAAAAAGGTCTGTGGAACAGTAGTTTTAGGTGTTATGAACCAGGTCCTATTTGTAGAATGCTTACATGATTTCAACTACAAGGAAAAAAACTCGAATCATTTCAAGAAAAATGGGGGGGGGGAGGGGAGGATTTTTAACAGCTCTAAAAAAAACACATAGATGGAAAGAAAACCTATAAGCAAGGAAGAACTGAAAGCAGTGAATATAAAAGAAATAACATCTTCCTGCCCTCCTGAAATGTACTGATACTATAGATGGGGTGGGGATGCTGCTCTGCTATGTCACTGGCTTTTGTTCTCAGTCGGATAATAGGAAAAAATTTCTTCGTAGAAAGAGTGGCAATGCATTGGCACGGGCTGCCCAGAGAGGTGGGGAAGTCACCATCCCTGGAGGTGTTCCAGAACCGTAGAGATGTGACACTAAGGGACATGGGCATGGTGGGGGTGGGCTGGGGTTGGACATGGTAATCTTAGTGATCTTTTCCAACCTTAGTGTTTCTATGCCTTACTCCAGGAAGGAAAAGACAGCTATCTGCAACCCAAGTAGGATTCCCTCTTTAACACAACTATTGAGCTAACAAATCCTGCTTCCCTGAAGGAGTTACGGTCAAAGAGCACTTACTTACCTCATTTGAGGGATGCCAGAACCCCACTGTGGCACAGACTTCTCAAAAGCACAAGGTCTTCCACTCCTGTAACACTCCTGGCCGTGAGACACCTCTGAAAATGCCACTGAAAACTTCTTCACTCCTCTTCCTGGTCCAGCTGGACAGCAGACTTTTTTTCTGTATCCACCTCCCTACATAGAAAGAAGAAAGTAAAGCATCAAATAATCAGCAAAGTCATCAGGTTAGATGTGCAGAGGACAATGATTATACATATGCAGCCTTGCAGGAGAACTTTGCCTTCTTGCCCTGCTTCACAATCTTAAAGCATTTATTTTCTCAGCCTACAAGGTGATGGAGAAGTACGTACATTGTAGTGTGAAGCCTGATGTGGGTGAGAAAAGCTCTCATGATTGTTTTCCAAAAAATGTAGTGGAAATTGTAAAGTATTGTCTTATTTCATTCTCCGAGTTTAGCTGGCTTTGGGGATTTTGTGGAGGATTTAAACAAAGCTTTTATACTGAATGCTCTGTTCTTTAGAACATTAAGGTGCGAGGTGCAATGGCAGCCATAAGCTACCAGGGTACACAACTTTATTTCCAAGAAACAACATAAGACATTAGTGCAGCAATGCAAAAAGAGCGTTTATGTTTCTGAAGGACCTCAGAAGACATGGCAGAGATGTGGTGAGAACTCCAGAAAGGGCTGTGCATGTCTTATTTTATGTACTGCTCACAGATTTGTCTGTATTCTTCATGACACTGTTCATGCAGCCAGGGAGGAGGCAGGGAGAGGGGTGAAGAAGATCTATCTACACGCTCTGCTCCAAGCATCTAATTTACTTTCTGCTTGGCAGCCGTGCTTCTTATCTGTTTGTTGAGGAGCTGCACTGCTCCAAAGGGCAGCTCAGAGCAGCTGTACCACATCCCTGATGTCAATTGCCCCCTGACTGACAGCTGTCAAGTGGTTTGTCACTAACACCAGCATGCCAGAAACATGCCACACATCATTCGTGGAATAGAAAGCATTCTGGTAGAGCAGTTTTAATGATGGAGCAAAGATTTGATTTGGCTTCTATGTTATGACCATGATAATGTTAATCCTATAAAAATATAAAACATCCAGAATTTCTCTCTAATAATTGTAAACACTGCTTCCTTTGTCAACTTTTTGATTTATTGGAACTTATTATAGAGCTAGACTTTATTGTATTTGCTTATGATACCACAGTAATCTTTTCCCAGGCTTTCACTTTATTTTGTTACATTTATCTAGCAAGCCAGATTCACACTCCCACAGTAACCATATGGAGAAAAGCCACAAAAGCTGTTAAGTACATTTAATTACTGTTTTGATGAGCTCATATTTTAATTATGTTTATTGATTCTGTGTGTGTTGAAATAGTTTTAGCATTTCAAGAAAAAAAAAACTGGAATCAATATACTGTAATTACTGGGCATTTTGTAATTTTTCTGTGTAATTAAAACTTTCCTATAATATTTTTAACACTTTTTACTAATCCTTCAGCTGTGGTTGGCTGCATTTCCTTCTGTGTTTAGGTGAGCTTTAGTTTTCATTCTACCACAATGCAAAGCTAAGTTCAGGACTGAACATCATTTCTATCAAATGCTTTCTTTCCTTAGACCTTCCTAGGAAACCCAATACAACATGTGTATGGTCTTTACTAACACAGTGCTGGTGATGGCACAATGGTACATCTTCTACTTGGAGCAGTTGCAACAACACTGGTTAGCACTGCAGCAATGGATGGGTGGTTAAGACAGCTAAGAAAGACGTCTTCCGGCATAACTGCATCTCCCTGCCCTATTTCTTTACAAAAATTCTATCTAAAATAATAAAACATATTTTTTGACTTAAAAAAAAATCCACTGGCTTGTATTCAGGTAGGAAATCATTTAAAACTGTTTTGGATTGTTATATCCAATTTACCTTTGGATGGATTTGAGCTTTTGGATGATTGAAAATGCTAATGAAGATAGGAAGGCATGGGGACACGATTCCCTAGTGTTATAAATATCAAGCCCTTTTTATTTGGAAACAGGACAACTTTTATGTCATGGTGAAAGAATATGACTTTGGACACAAATTCTGGCTGAAAACAGATACAACCACACATTTGGTAGCAGAGTGGTGGGAAGCCAAGTAGGCTGTCAAGCTTTGAAATTGCAGTATATCATGATGAAGAAAAGCATTTTCCTCCATGGGTTATCCCTGATGAGAGAAATAAAAAGGATATCTATCTGCATGTAAGCAAATTAGATGTAACTGATTTGTAAATCCCAGGCTGCTCTTGCTCTTACACACTGCATGCCAGTTGACCTAGATGGAAGAGCCTGATAAGCAGGTCCTGTGGATAGGAAGAGAAGTTAGCAGTGACAGCAGCCGCACTTCTGCCAGAGGGACCTGAACAGAGATTGCTTTCACCAGATACCAACATCTCAAAGTTCTGACTGAGTTTTGAAATTTCAGAATTTCTCATGTGATGAAAATTCCATCTCCAAAATTAACCCTGAAGCTAGTAGACACGAAATTGTGAGCTTCAGACCTTTCCCTTTTTTTCCTGCATTTTTCAGTAGCACTAAAATCAAGTAGTGTCAAATCATTTGACCAACAACTCAGTTTTCATTTATTTGTACCCATGTAAAAAAAAAAGGGGGGGGGGGGGAGGGGATGACAAAACAAAACGAAAAAATCCAGCCAAATGTTTGTATTTAAACACGCAGAAGCATCATTTTCACTCTTTTCAGTATACTTTTGAGTCTCTGACAAAATACTCTGAGCTCCTGGCAGTCAAACTGCATTTGTTACATGGAGAGCTATTCTTAAAGCGTTGTACTCTTGGTTCTCAGTCTCGATCTTAAATTACCAATGAGAAAGTAATATCTTTTCTGTGGAACTCATCTTAACTTGACCTCAGGCATACAATGTTAGGAGGGCTGGAAACTAGGTGCTGGCTGAGAAAAGAGAAAAGACTTCATCTATTTTAGTACTGTATATTACCTGAGGGTCACGAGATTACTGTGAGAAGGGGCAGAATGCATGACTCTGACAACAAAAGAGATATCATGAGCTGAAAGAGAATATTTATGGGAAAAAAACATGATAGGAACAAGTAGAACTACCTGAAAGAAAAGAAGGAGGAATAGATAGGAAGAACACAAAACAACACGTAACTGTCTGTTTGGAATGAGATAGGCCAGGATTAGAGGAGGTTTGAGTGTCATCTTGACCCCTAGAGAACAGGCAGTGGAAGAAGAGAATGCAGTGAAATAGCGTGGAGGCACAGAGAAGCAGAAGACCCATTTGTTTCTCTTCAGAGCACTTACCATGTGGGTGAACCTTGGCTTTGGGCAGCTGTCCTTGCTATGGACCCAAGGAGCCCACAGGGGTTACCAGGGGCCAGAGCTGTCAAATTTGCAGTGGTTTCCATGGGCACCACAAAGGAGGAGGTCTGTCCTGAGCATCTTGGTGTTTGTAAAGGGACATCAGATTCAGCATTCCCAAAAGTTGATGGGAACCATCTCCTCTGATATCATCAATGCTTACATCAACCCCTAATGTATTTTTAGACAGCCTCATTTGTGACGTTCATGATTTGTTGTTCATTAAAAAAAATATCAAGGATAATAGAAATACTTTACTTTAGAAAGGCTGCTCTGCTCTTTGGTCACAGACATAATAACAGTTATTTGAGCAGTTTGCTACTTACCCATTAGGCTGGTAAAACTCCTTCAAAATGCTTTCCATTTAAGGAACAAAGACTCATTTACAAACTTCTTTGCAACAACACATAATGTAACCGACAGATCAAAATGGTTCCCGCAGATATGCTACAACTCCAGACTACAATGTAAATAATTTTCAAGAGAGCAGCCACATATCAGAAAATCTTTAGAACATTGGTAAATGTGTAAGTACAGCACACATGTTTCTCAGTTCAGTAACTCAGCTGTTTCATCTATCTCTTTTGCTCAGCATTCAGACCCTTGAGAGTTTCTACCCTGGCTCCAATTTGGCAGTTTCACACACATAAAACTCGTATTCACACAGGTTTTGTGAGCCAACAGACAAAAATAAGATATTCTTTTTTTTTTTTTTTTTTAATTGCATCTCTCATCAGAAAAAGAATTATATTTTTAGGAGAAACAGAATCAGGTCCTTTTCATTTTAATTAGTAGAATGGTTGCTTCAAGGGAAAGTTATGAGAGTCTGTCTCTGTTGGTCTCTGTTGTTAGACCAAAACAAGATAAATAATACCGGTGAACCAATCATCTATGAGGACCACGAGATATCTGACCCACAGTTACATCAGAGAGGACAATAAAAATTATATTTGCCCTCTGACAACCCCCTCCTGATGTGGGTTACACTTGGCGTATTTTGGTAAGCGACAAACTGAACAACTGCCAGAAGAGGAGAGGACTGGAAAAGCCCCTCGCACCTGAGCTCCCCGTGGAGAACTGCACCCCGGGTACTTCTGCTGTTATGAAACAAATTTGCTGATTTAAACTTGGGGATGCTGCAGATCATTTTTTTCTTGCCTAGGAGCAAAGACTACAAATTTCGGTTTGTAAAAGATTGAGAGTCACAGGCAGGTTGAGTCTCATTACTTTAGCAAATAAGAGGTTAAGAACATGAACTAGACGTCAGCGTGGTTCTTTAGCAGGGGAACCTGTTGATTTGCTTGCTGAGTGCCTGCCAGCTGAGGGCCACTACTGGATGCTTTTCTTCTCCACTTGACATATCCACTGAAAGCAGTCATGAGATGTTTAAAAAAAAGGAAAGATGGGGAGAGAGAAAGCAGCAAAGCCAAGTCTAATTATCAGAGATGATAGCAACAGAGAGTGAAATATACTTCTTTAAGGTCTCACATGCGGATGAATCTGCAAACCACAGACAGAAGGGAACAGCCAAAGCTGCTGAATTCTTTTTGACCTTGGATACTGTCCAAAACAGATTCTCTTGTGCATATCGATGCATCTAAACACAGACAAAACAATACCAACCCAAAACACCCCAACATTAAAATTATAGGGCACAACCTCTGCCCCATCAAATTCTACCCAAACCTAGGAGCATAATGGTGGAAGAGCAGCATTAGGATTTCAGTCTCTTCCATGGGAGATTTATCTCCACTGACATGTACAATGCCTTGAAAAACTCACATGCAAAAGTGTAAAGGGTTATGCCTTCACAAGAACTGTGTAAAAGTAAAGAGAAATTCAAACAGAACAAGAGCTAGGGATGACATGGTTGGACGTGTTTGCCACCTGTTCATAGGCAAGCAGACAGGCTGGCACAAATAGCTGCTGCCTTTACCTGGAGGTTGCTTTCCTGCGTACCTCTACCCCATCTCCCAGCCACTCAGACTGGGTCATGGGGGAAGGGGAAATCAGAGTGTTCCTGATTATAGGGAGAAATCAGAGAGGGTACAAAGTTTCACTTAGCTTTAGATTAGTCTAAATTAAATAGAATGGCCTGGTGAGGGGTCTCAGCCTGTGGGGCAACCTGATAGTGAAGCTAGAATCACAGTCTATCTATGTTCTAAATTGATGGCAATGAAAATAATACTCCCCAGACACAAAAGTACACTTGTTTTCAGATTAATGCATCCTGAATGTGAGCTTTTCATCTCCTTTCTGAATGAGTTAACGTGTGCTCGTTCACCTTGGCCAGAAAGTGAACTGCAGATTCATTATTTGGAAATGCATTTGTGCTGAAGTCCATCAGGCCAGAAGCTCAGGAAGATGAAAACAGCTTTCCACAGGCTCTCATTTTGGGAAAAGCCATCCGCCCTGGGATGCTAAATGCGTGCCCAATGCACTCCTCCATCTGCATGATGTATTTGAGATGTAATTGAAACAGCCACTACCTAGCTGTGCTCAGGCCTGGTCTGAGGATCTCCAGTGGCTCTCTGCAAGGACAGACGATGCGTTAGAAAAACAATTCATAGCACAACCTGAGGAGCTGTGAGTGCAGTCACCTCACGTGAGCACTGCAAGTTCCCCCTAGAGAAGAGTGTTGCTGTCATAGTGCCATAGTGCCAGATCTTGCCCTTGGATCAGTTAATTCCTGCAGAGCACTGTTAATCAACTTGTGTAGTGGACAATGATTTTAGAAATGTTCTAGCTTCATTTTTGTGCTTTCTAAATTGCTGTTAGTACAGAATTAAATTATTCTTGGACTAGTGCGGCAACAAACTGTTGAGTAGTTTCAGATATTGCCTTTTCAATAGCACAATGCTGTATTTTTCTCACCTCTCTCTGGATTGAAGGCATAAGATAGAAAATGATAGCTGTGAAATGCATCTGTCAGGATAAACTAGAAACTATTCTGCTTTCTGCAACTAGGAGACAAATTAATCTAATTTACACACATGTTCTGCCACAATTAGCATCAGTTCCACATATTCTTTCAGTAACTCAGAAAGCTGAAAGAAAAAAAAGTGAAGTTGGATTGAAAGACAAACCAGCATTATCAGTTCATTCCAAAAGATACATTTTGATACTGTCAAAACATTTTCAGATGTACTGGCTGGCAACACTTGACTTGTAAAGTACTTCAGTTCTGACAGACGCTGTGTTCTTATGTCTTAGGCATGGTTTCATCTAAGTTCCTCCAGTCTGCACTCATTTTATATTTCTCGTGAACAGCAGAATATCCAGACTTACAGGACTTACTTGTAATAAGTTCTTCATTGCTGTTGTAACAGTTTGCAAACTTCCCAAGCACAACTGATGCCAACACCGTTCAATCAGAAGCTCCATCCTTGGCTGAGTTCATTCATATATGTAGATCAAATCTGCTTTATCCAAGTAGTAGTTTGTTATCTCCCTGCTCTCTGTGCACTAGGAGCACTAATTCCACGTATTCAGTACAAAATAATAAAAGCACTGGGACTGCTTGTTGTAGAGTTCCTGACAAACTGTAGTGGGTTCATTGAATCCTACCTTCCTGAAATCTTCTTCATCCTCTCATGCTGATGCTGCAGATGCAGTCCCTGGACACGGGATATTGCTGTGCACTCATAACCACCATCTTGCTATTTCCACAATTGGTTCTATTTAAAAACAACAACAACAACAACAAACCTATGGATGAAAGCTCTTCATCACAAAAACCTGACTTTGTAAACTCAAATGCACTCATGCTTGGAAGAAAGTTGTTAAATGATTGTGTTTTTCTTTTCCATGACACATACTAAGAAAAAAAACTCTCCCTCAGCTACGGAATTCCCCCTCATAGGGTTGTATTGCTGTTCAATCTGGGAACACCAATATCTGGGTTTACATCAGTGAAAGCCCTGGCTGGAAACAAGCACATTTTGCTACAGGACAGGAATATAAAGGCACGATTCAAATTCCTTTGCTGGAAAATCATAGAATATCATAACTCAAGATCACAAACTCTTCACAAATATATGAGCTGAGGATGTTTTAAGAGGTTTCTGTGAACTATTAATCTGTTGTGGTCTGTTTAGTGATTTCTAACATCATTGGGTACATCTCATAGCTGTCTTGAAAAGCCTGGAAAACAGTCAGGAGTATTTTTATGCATTCACAAACAGAATGGATCCAAAATTAGCTTAATGAGAGCAATTTATTCAGGGACTAAAATACTTAGAATGGAATACTTGTAACGTAGCAGCCATGTAAAACATCAGATGCCAAGGTTGCCTTGGCACAAACCTCATTTGGCAGGTCAGTTTTGACACTGTCACATACCGGTAATTTCGCTCTTCTTTCATGTCACCAAAGCCCTCTGATCAGAGCATACAGTCATACCCAAAACCAAACCACCTCCCCCAGAAATCAAGATCAAAACAAGGCCAGTATCACTTCAGTAGTATTTTATGTCATATTTTAGGAAGATGTATGCAGGTATATAAGAATTTCCTTCTCTCCATGGGATTTTCTTTCCCTTTCCAACCTGTGTCCTGGTGAACCACTGTCATCTAAATGTTCTTATCCACTTAGATTTTTAATGCTTAAAAATAAAATTGCAATCACAAATAAAAACAAGGCATTTGAGCTCACCAGAACTTTGGAATGCTGGTTAAATTTTAAAATCTAACAGGTTAAAAACAAATCACCATCCTACTTGTCAAGTACTTTAAAAAAGTGTTAGAATGTAGAAGCACTGTAGAATTACACATCAATTCCTTGAAGTGAGAATATAAATTTCCCAATCTAATAAGTATTTGGCTGAGCTAATATTGAAACGGTTAATAGCATTTAAACAAAAAGTGTTCAAATTTCTTTAAAAGCAGTACTCTGATCATAAGATTTAAATTACCATATTCATTAGAGAAATCCTGTTTTAGGAGTGAAACTCTAACATTGTAGTGAACCAAATTGACGCATAGAAATATATTTGCCTAAATAAGAAGATAGACGCTAATGCGAGATTTATTGGCGCACTGAAATGTTCTGTGCAGGGCTATTGTATTTTTCCCCAGAGCTTGCTGTCATTTAACTTTCTACCTTTTCCTATTAAAAAGACAATCAGTATTTTGAAAGAACAAAATAAACCTTTGTTTCAAAACACGACGGACGCGGGCAGAACGGCCGCAGCCACGAGTCTTCATTTTCACTCTAAATATAAACGAAAACACGAATGTTTATTCTCAAGCCTGCAGACCAAAGCATCTAATTGATCCCACTTGGGAGACAGGGGCTGAATAAAGGGCCATTATGTTGTGATGAGATACGCAATTGCCTTGAACTTGCCAGGAGTTCAGGTGCGGGGATATCTGTAGCCAAGCGCTCGCAGGAATGCCGCTGTCTGCGCTCCCGCTCATGCATCTGCCTCGTGTAGCCCTTGTAGGCACCGGCTCCATTTCACCGGAATAACTTCGCTATTCATGAACAATGAGGTTCAAATTGTACTTTTCCTTAACACAACATTAACTCTCAAAGAGCTGGAAATTCAGTATTCTGTTCCCAGAGCTTAGATTCCAAATCAGTCACTGAGAACATTATATGAGCAGTAATCCCATTAAATATATCGTCTTGCAAATATCTAAATCCAGTTAATTAACTTGTATTGCAAAAGAACTCCAAGATATAGTTTTCAGCGAGCAAACTTACATTTTAGTTTTCTAATTATGTCAGGAGGAAGTTTCATATCTCCTTTTTATATAAAAATTAAAGTCAAATTACCTAAAAAATCTACAAGCATCAGCAGAACAGGTGTTCTAGACATACAGAATTAAAAAAAATTCTATAAAAAAGAGTTATTTATTAAGCTCTTATCTTGCAGAGAGATTATATACAATCGAGGCCCCCTAAATGTGGAAAAAGAGGGACATTATCTGAAGAAAGTCGTAGGATATGTTCCACTTAATGACTAAACAGGAACAGACGACTGGACAGATAAGTGCTGTCATTTTGTAGCCCAGGAATAAGGCAGTATCACAGTTTCTCCACCTGGAAATCAGTTTATAAAGGTGAGCAGTGGTGAGAAGGAGCGACAGATGTGGAAGGAGAAAAAATATCATACAAATTACTTTGCAGCCCAAAACCATACAAAAAAAAAAAAAAAAAAAAAAAAAAAAAAAAAAAAAGGATTAAAAAGGGATTTCCAGGAGATACGAACTGAGATATTTACCCATTATTATATGTGATGTTAACTGAAACATTTTTCCACCAAAGATCTATCTAAACTGCAAAATTATGTTTTCAGGTGACTTCATGTCACAAACGTATGAAAACCAAAGCTAACCAAAGACCACCTCAGGGTGCTTATCCTAAAGTACTCACCTGGGATTTCCTCTCCACGTCCAGAGGTGGGTGTGCACCAGGACAGCTCTTTCATGCTTGAAGTCCCTCGGTAGGCAGTGAAGGGGAGGAGCAGAGCAGAGCCCACACACATCTTCTGGGTACATTATGGAGCAGGGATCGGGAGATATGCGAGAGCAAAACGGCCAGGGCTGCATGTAACCACTTGCTTTTCTTTCAAAAGGAATAAATAGTAGTTGGTTAAATATTTAAAAATTCTTGAAGATTGACACCACTCCAAGAAAAAAGCTGATTCTAAAAGGCTTTCACAAAACACTCTTTGGTACTATGCAAAAATGAGTAACGTGGCCTGAGCACTTTGTCTTCCAGAACTTTATGAAGGTGCATATTGAATAATAAAGCTCAGCTGAAAACGTGTTCTTGCAAGGATTTGGTGCAGTGGAAGAGAGGGACTCAGCCTGTGTAGCTGGTACAGAGATGAGTAGTCTTTTAGGGTTGAAATGGAAGTGCACCTACCCTCAAGTGAGATGCACCAGGAGAAGGATTGGTGAGGTGAAGCACAGGTCATCTTGGGTCTGCAGGCTGATTTCTGAATAAGCAATGGCAAATCTACATACTTATGTTGCTAATGGGAAGTGTTCTTCATTATCACAGGTGTACAGTCTTTCTTATGTCATGTGAAAAGTTCTTTTTTTGCATGTGCCAGACAACTTTGTAATGTCACTTAAATGAGTACAGTTCTACAGACTGTGCTTTTGGGCAGAATTCCTACCTAGGAACAACCTGCCAGGCTGTTAGTTTTCAAAGTGTCAATAACGCCAAAGATTAAAAAATGGGATGTAAGGGATAAACCCTGCTGTCTTTAAAATAATGACCACCACAGACAACACATTTGTCTATTAAATTACACAAGTGTATTTTAGAAACAAATCAGCCACAGTATGTGGCTTGGTGTTCTATTAATTGAATTCTGCCCATATTAGCAAGTGCTACTAGTTTTTTTTTCTTCAAATTATGCCAATTATGATTGCTCTTATGAAAATAACGTTTCATGTTTTAGATTGAGTTGTCTGAACATGAAACAAAAGCAGTATGGAGGAAAACTGAAAAGAATTTTGAATTATTTCCCTCCAGTTTATCAGTCCTTCAGGTCACAGTCCACTTGCCAATTACCCAAATGGTACTCAGTCTCAAAGAGCTAATAACTATTTAGTCATCAAAGAGGAGCTTCTGGAATTCACAAAATCTTCATGCCACATCCCCACTTTGTACCAAGTGGATTGTGATACAGCAGTGGCATTGCTCAGGGTGACAGCTTGCTGAGTTTCACAAAAAAAGCCACTCCTTCAGAACACAGGGATATATTAATAACGTTATTGCTGCCTCCTCCCCCTTTAAAATTTCTTTCTTGCCCTTTGTCTTTTTGCTTTGAACGTATTTGGTTTTGTGGTATCTGTTACTCTGACCTACCTGCCCTGTGCAACTTCGTCCATGGAAAACTCTCATTTCATCCCATCATTCACACTGTCTGCCTCAAGCATAATGCAGTGCTCAAAATCCCCCTCCTCTAGGTATCTCTGGCAGTAGGCTTCTAATCTGGGATCTCCTGTGCACACCTAGGTTTTGAGTAGCCCCTGCCTGGGAACACCCTACAGGGTTGGGATCCTGGGGAGGAGCTGTGTCCATTTAACGTTCTGTAAATCTGAACCTGTGGAACTCTCAAGGTTCAATTCCTCTGCTTCTGAAACACTGAAGATGATGTTATTTTGTTCCAGAGTGCCAGAATTGGGTTGTGGTTTAACTGTCTGGCTCCTGAAGAGCAAACCAGGAGCTAGACTCAGTCCAGAGCAACACGAACACAGTGTCAGCACTGTACAAAGCCAGGAAATGTTCCTTTCCAGGTCAGTTATAGGCAAGATCAACTTGGACCTGCAAGACAAATTCTAGAAGCACTGTAGCGCTAAGTAGAAGGTTTTATCACAGCATTTAATAGCATAACATTTTTGACACATTTGGTGGTATCTGCATGCATGATTGTGCTTTTGGAACCATTCTAGAGCCAAGATTTGAATGTATAAATCCAGGCCACCTAAACAAAGAGAAAAGCCTAGAGGATATGTTATAGTATCATCAGCAGTTTGAAAATTACACAAAAATAGAAGATTTTTTCACTTCATAGATTGAACAGCGCTTAAGGAGTTGAATGTGACTTTGGGCAATATTGTCTGCAGGCCTGTTTGTTATCTGCTCTTGGCTATTCTTCAAAGTTTTGGGCAACAACCTTGTGCCAGAAACTTTGCCTCCTGTTCTACAGTCAGACAAAAATTAGATCAACAACAAAGTACACTATCTTTCCCTTTTTGGTGTCTTAAGAAACTCGTATCATCAGTTCTCCATCTGTGACCTCTGGCAAGAATGCAGAAGGATCAGGTGAATTACTCTTCCGTATTCTTTACTACTGCTAAATTTTCCAGAACTCTTAAAGACACTATGACTTGACTTTAAAATAAGTTGTGTTCTTTCAGCTTGCCTGGATATTTGACTCTACTTCCAGTGAAAGGGTTAATGCCTACATTTTACCCATTTTGGATGAAGATGCTGAGAAACTTCATGTGCCATAGGAACCTGCAGTAGTGCCCTAATGACGGTATAATTAGAAGTATCATCGTGGTAATGATTCCTCTCATCTGGCAAAAGGCTTTTACAGAAAACATCTTACTTATTTTCACCTGCCCATGCTCTTTCCTCTGCAGTGCTCCACTTCTGGGTCAGTATCAAAAGTTAATACTGGGTGTTTGACAAGGCCTCAGACTTTGTGCTCATCAAACTAATGAAAGAGAAACACACCCAAAGCCTAGTGAATTATTTTACTTTTTAAAAATGATGCCCATTCATCTTGTTTAAAGATTTACCTGGCTCAGTGGGTCTGATTAATGAAAAGGACAAAGGGACTCTTGTCAGTGCAACCTACAGTCACTGGTTCAGGGTCAGCAGGTTGAGCGAGAGGCCTCCATGTCTATATTTAGTCTCTCTCTACTTTAAAAATTCAAGGGATTGAAACATGACTGATTTTATCAGCATGCTGTACTTAGGAAGAAAAGACAAGAACTGTCTTGATCTCAAAATTTCATTCAACTCCTTTTGGTTTGTTTAAGTTACATAGCACACAGCAGATCCCCCACGGTGGTTCTGGACATAAATAGGCAGAAATTTATGTTAACGCCAAAGCTGACTGAATATTTTGGAAGTGGGGTCTGTACTTCAAGTAAGCTTAAAATATAGATTCCTATAAATTACTACTGGGAAAAAATGTATAGTAAGCTTTACAGTAAAATATAATTTTACATAAACTCTAAATTAAAGACAAAAAGGGGGGGGGGGGGGTGGTGGTGGTGGAAATATAGTGCACATTAAATACCAGTGAGCTTAATCAGTCCTGATTCTGCAAATATTTTTGCATATAAGTGTAAGCATCACAATTGCTCTCATTATGCCTTAGCTGGACTTCAGCTTTATATGCTTCAATTTTGCCATAAATACGAAACAAATTAAAAAAAAAATCACAGATGTGCAATTCCAGAAAGAGCAACCAACCAGATTATTACTCAAAGCCAGGGCAGTCCATGATTCCCCTTTGTTTCAACAAGAGGATGAGACTGCCACCAGACTCACTGGTGATCGCTTCTCTGTGCCCCCACCTGCCTGCAAGACACTGAGAGTGTCTTGTTGTTTCCTTGTGACACAGGCAGTGAGCAGGAAAGCACCCAGCGTGGATTATAATCTGCCCTCTAGTGAGTAATACAGTTAGCATTTGGCAGAGTCATTAATATTATTTCTGCAATATATAATTACATATGCATTATACTACTGTTTCATTTCGCAACGGTGGTACTGCTCATGCTTTACACCTTTGTAAGTAGCTCTGTAGTATAATCAATGGACTGAGCATCTAGGATAGATATGTGTTACAGTACCTTGATTTTCAGACAGCCCTCGAGGTCCTTTATCCATAGCTCATTGCACCATGGCAGAATCTCTCAACAGCATACCATGTCAGTGCTCCAGTGCCCTGTGACAACCTCTGCTGAAGGAGTTGGGAAGAGCTTCCATAGCTTCCCCAGACACCAGTCCTCCTCTAGGGCAATCAACACAACCCTGTTGCTATTCTGCTAATTCAGCTGGGCAAAAACAGGAAAGATGATCCTGCATTGAGAGCCTTGGTCCTGCATTTTGCCTATGATATTTTGCCTCTTCCTATAGCAGAAAAGGGAGGAGTCGTGCAAGGACTGGCCAAGTCAGCTGCTGTATGAGGCATGCCCTGGCCTTGTGTTTCATCCACCATCATCAGCACAGGCTTCAGCTTCTCCCCTAGGGCTGTGGGAACCTCCATCATCCAACAGTCACTTCATTCCTGCAAATCAAGCTTTGTTGTCTTCGTTACTTTATTTATCTACTTTATCACCTAGGAAATGCGTTTTGATAGAGACAGGCATGGAAAAATCTGTCCTTACACAAGTATTTCCACCAAAGAAAGATTTCTAGGATTCAACTCTCTGTATTTAAAATGCAAGATTCAAAGAAGCTTTTATTGCCACACTTTCACTTCTCAATAATTATGCCTTAATTGTTCTACAAGTCTGCATTATAATTTGTCATATATTCGAGGGATTAGGATAGAGAAAAATCCACCTTCCTTTTGCTTAGTAAGTCAAGAACTTCTATTTCCAATGCTGCTTTTTAAATGTAGCTGTGCAGTAGCGTTCTCACCAGATTTGTATACAGGTAAATACTACCAGGGGATGTGTGAAAGGAAAGAAAAAAGGGAAGAATAGGATTAAGAGAGATGAGATCACCAGGGCGAAGAAAAGTGCCATAGCAAGCTCCACACAGCAAGTTAGATAGCAAATATAGTCAGGTAAGGAAAAAAGACATCAGGCACCTAACTCAATTTTTATTGTATTAAATTTGAAACACCACACCTCTTTGCCTCCATGAGAGAAGTTTATACGATCTCTAAGTTTTTCCACATTGTACTTCTGTAAGAGCCATTTGCAGCCGTGCTCCCTATGGTTCACAAGGCCTGAAACCGAGGCAAATTCTTCCAGCATGCCATCAGTCACAGTGCACTCACCCACCGACGGTCTGAATGCTTCCTGCAGCAGCTTCGGAGATGACGACTGATATTTGCAACCCCTGTGAGAAGCCTTGTTTACAAATGAGGAATTCTGATGCCTGATATTCCAGGCAGCACTAAGTGTTAGATCTTCTTTCTCGACATCATTACTCATTTGCAGGTGTTAGGTATTTCATTATTTAAGAGCAGGGGGAAAAAGCAGACAATGAGTATTCATAAAACGTTAGACGTTCTCCAAAGGGCTGTTTGAGTTAATGCAGCCCATAAAGCTCTCACTTTTACTGGGCTTGAAAATGATAGTTATTCAAAGGAAATTATGTCACTACTTAAAATATTTTACCAGAAGAAACTGCTTAGCACCAAAATCTTCAACCACTAAGAAAGAAACTGTAGTTTCCACTACATTACAGCCTTCTGACAGAAAAAATAATCTCCCCATCCCGGGTCAAGAATACGAACGCTATTTTTGGCTGGGACCTGACCGCAGTGGTGCGCCCTGCTTGGTGATTATCCATGCTGTTAACTCTCCAAAATCTAGTCTGATTCACCTGAACATGCATTGACATAGGGTCAGCTGAAGGCTGAAGCCATTTAAATCATTCCTGCTCCTGCTAAGGTGAGGATACAAAAACAGAATTAAAATAGCTGGGTTTGGTTGTAGAATGGGTTCCAGCTCCTGCTAGACTGTTGGGTCTGTGACAAACGCTTGCATAGCACATTTGTTTGAAGTCTGCAGATCAAAGTCAGTGCACAAAGCATGCTGTTGCTTATACCTCTGTGAAGATCCCAAGACATTGAAAACAGCCTAACAGCCAATGCAAGAGGAAGAGTAACTCTCCGAGACATCTGAAAACAGTGGAGGTATTTTAGGATTGTGCAGTGACATAAATGCAACATGTTTTATCTGTATATCTTTACAGTACTAGCAAGAGATGTTCACCTCCAGGTGAAAGATCCTTGCTATTTGTATACACATATTTTAAAATAAGATGAACAAATTAAAAGAACCAAAGTATCCCATTGCTGTCTATGTTTCTAACCTCCCAGAACAGGGTCAGAAGTAAACCATGCCACACAGCGTATTAGCTAATTAAAAAAGGCTGAAAAATATCATTTGCACTGTATAGTTCATTTTTTTTTTAGGAGAACCAATAGGGACAATCCAACAGACTTTCTTTATCTGCTATTATAAAATGCTTCTGAACTAGCAAATAAATTCTACAGCAGAGAATATTTTTGGCATGTCTGTTCAAGTATGCAGTCACAATTGCTGGAGACCAACTGGTAGTGATACAGCTGCCAGTTTGCCTTTGTGACTTTTGCTGGATCCATCAATGCATTCATTCTGGAGGTCCCAGATGTTTGGTCTAACAGCTCACAAGCCTTGCGTGTTGCAAGCCCTCACCCCTCAGAAAGCCCGCGCTTGTTCCTGTAAAGACAAAGTAGGTATTTCTTTCAATAACATTCACTTGTCATTAGAAAAATATCCTAATTATGAATTCAAAAGTGACAGATTGTGAGATTCAGTTTGCAAAGATGATGTCACTGGTGGGGAATTGGTGGGTAACCTGCAATTACCTCTTTGAATAAAGACATCAGTGTTGTATCTCGAGAAATAATGGCTAATGATATGTCTTCCAAAAGGAAATAGCGTTATTAATTACCTTACTGCGAACACACCACTTATTGACAGCTTTGAAGGCCATTCATCCAATTAAGTATAATGACTAAAAGCTTCATTTGGCCTTCATGGTTATACAGATGGGCTAAGAACAGAGAGCAAGATCCTGATTTCATTTATAACCTTCATAAATATTCAGAGAAAGTCACAAACACCCACGGAGCTACCCCAGTTTCAATTGCTGTGATTAGAGTCAGACTGTGGCAGGTAATGATGGTATAGAAAGGGCTGTAAACTGATACCTCTAATACCTTGAAGACTTATTGTTGTGCAATAATACAATCTGTCATCTCTTCTGATTGTTACTAAGCACTTTGCTTCCAAGCACTTTCCTATCAGCGTTTAGGGGGGTTTTCTTTCCCAAACTATCGTCCAGTCCTGCATGCACTTCAGACACAGAAGATTTAGTCGCAACCACAGCCCTATCTGAGTTACTTCTAGCTTAAGAAAAAAAAAAGACAACAAAAACCAAAGCAACCTTTGGAAATATTTCAGAATTTTCACAAGCGTTTTTTCCCGCTCGGACAAATCAAACAATCATTCTAAAAACGGTTCATTCATTCATATTACACTTCCCCTCAGTTTCAAGGATCTGCTTCTGATTTTATTCAAACACTAATGTAAGTGGAATAACGCACAGAGCTTCTTTGGATTTTCTTTCTTGCAAGGAAGAACAGAGAAAAAACAGCCTTGGACATAAAGGATCATTTTTATGAACCCATTTAGGCATCTCTACAGTCCTCATTAACATGCCATTGTGCTGATTAATTATTTTAATGGCTGGCAAGACAAATCTTAGTGTACAGCACAGCTAACATGCCTCTAAGATAACAGTGTAGATATGAATGTCGCTTTTGCCATCACAGCCTTTTATCTTTGAACAGCAACAGGTTGCTAATGATACGTGGTTATCTTTTCCACATTTTGGAACATCAAAAATGCTGACAGACTGAGGTGGCAGCAGTTTGTAAGCACTCAGGTAGAACATCAAAGGCCTAACTAGCGGTTTAGTACACACCAGCAGGAGCAACAGTTTTAGATCTACCTGTAGCACCAATCTAATCGCTCCGAAATCTGATGCTGACGCTCATATGACATCTGAGAAATGCTTTTTTGTTTGATGGAAAGCAACAAGACGGCCAAACGGCAAAGCAACTGCAAGTACTTTGTTTCTACGCAGAACTGAAAAGCCACAGGGCTCACAACCTTGTAACAGCTGACATTGGAGAATAACTTCATGCTGCCAACAGGTCTTGGGAGAATGCAGAATTATATGTAAATACATCAAGTAAATGTTTTTAAGGTCTTCACCTCGTGCAAACACATTGCAACAGCAGTATTTATCAAAAGGGCGCCTGATGGGAGGAAGTCAGATCCACTGTTGATGCAGAGGCATTCAGTCTGCATTGCAATGAGCGCAGCATGGACAATAAGAACCCACCTTCTTCGAGGCAATGACTGTGAACAGGCCAGAAATGACTGCTTTATAGGTGAGCCCCACATATGAGGATACTGAACTGTGGAAATACACACTTCTGTCTGAGGCCATCTTCCCCAGGACAAGGTGATTTTTTGAACTTGAACCTGCAGAATATTGAGCTTTTCTTTCTGTATTACCATATTTCTATCAGTATAATTAAGGCCTGATACTTTGGCAGGCACTGCCTTCCTGCAAGATGGACAGAGATCCCAGGGATAAGTCTCCCTTGCTTTTTCTGGCTGCTCTTCAAAATTTACTTCTGGCCTCCACATTCCCCAAGGTAGGGCAGTCATTTCTGCTACCAGGAAAGTTGGACATAGGGATGTCAATGTGCAGATAAAACACAAATGGAGCAGATGGCTCTGAAGTGAGATCCTGAGATTGGTGCAGAATTACCCGGCACGTGCTTCAGAGCCATGCAGTGCTGTAGGGCTGATCCCACAGCAAGGCCTCATTCCCCTGGTCAGCCTGGGTGGAGATTCAAGTTCAGCTGCAGAGCTGAAATTCAGCTTTCTGTTGTATTTTCTTAGGGTTACAGTTGGTTGAGGGCTGAAGAACTCAGCAGAACTGGGTCCCAAGGCAAACAAACATCTGCAAATCCCCAGAAATTGTGGATGCTCCATCCCTCAAGTGCTCAAGGCCAGGTTGGATGGGGATTTGGGCAGCTTGGTCTGGTTGGAGGACTCCTTGCCCATGGCAGGGGGTTTGGATTGGATGGGCTCTAAGGTTGGGCTTCAAACCCAAGCCATTCTCTGATTCTGTGAGTTACCCTCCTATCCTCAGCTTTTTGCATTCAAGAAATTTGGCATGAGTTGGCAGATACAAATCCCAAGCATCCTGGCAAAAAATCCAGCAGGAAAAGGTCACCTTGCTTCACAACATGTACGACAAGCAAAACTGTCCTTTGATTTTGCACTCCATTGCAAGTCAGTAACCACACATAATGAGGAAAATGGTTCAAAAATGTGTAAAACCATTAAGAGAGCTACTCTAGAGACAGAAATTTGGTAAGGAAGTTCAAGCAAAGGTCATACAACACAAACAAAAAACAATGCCTGATCCCAGAAAGTAAACAAAAAAATATTTTCTAATTATTTAATTATGTCAACTATCATAAGAAATAAAAAATACCTATAAAGATCTGATTTCTCTATAGCATCCTAATTCAGGATTTTCTAAACATTTAACTCAAATGGCAGAAACAGCAGCACTGATTGATGTCACATGACCTTTTCTGCTATTAAGGACAATTTTGAATACAAGCGTTTTCAAGAGTGTAGCATCAAGTTTGTGGACACATGATAAAATTTAGAATGCTTTCTACAGTACAAAAAGAAAAGAGTATAACAACATTTTACCTTCCACAGACCACAGTATTAAAGCAAGATTTATGTTGACTTTCAATTTCTTAAACCAAGTCACACACCATCAACGTGCCTCTGTAGCAAAAAAGGATGAATACTCGAAGTTAACAGAAAATATCACAAGTATCAATGTGTATGAAAAATAACCACCGATAACAGTGACCCTACCACAAAAAAAAATGACTCAACCCAGTGCCTAAGTGCAAAAACTTCTACCATAAATAAAGTCAGAAGCAAACCATAGGAGGAAAAATCACATTTCATGATATAATGCACAGCATGTTACATACCCATGGTGCAAAGACCTGCCCCACTTTCAGTTGTACGTTCCTTACAGACCACAGTAACACTTAGTGCCCTGCTAACCCTGGGTGCCATTAAGTAATTTGGGGCTGGCAATATTTTAGAAAGGATAATGCAATACTTGTGCTCCTGTAATTTACACCAGTTGCCAGCCTATCTATTTATCATTCATGACAGGTATTAAAGTGGAATTGGAACAAGAGCGTATAAACTGTATCTCAATAAATTATGTCTACTGTCTCATTGAGACAGAAATGAAAATTAAAGAAGAGATACAATATATATATATATGTGTGTATATATATATATATATATAAAAGGATGTTCTGTCTAATATTCTTCCTGATAACGTTCTTGCTGTAAGAAAATCTGCCAGTGGAGTCAATGAGAGATTATCTTGAGCAGAGCCTCAGCACATTGAAAGATAAATCATATATAGCTGATGCAAGTCATGGGAGCGGGGGGAAGGCGATGGCTTTCTCCATCCTTTAGTACAGGCCACACTGACCATGGTGAGAGGCAAAAGCAAGCAGTACCCCTTTATCCAAACAAGGACAAAACAGGAAAAATCTTTGTGTGTGTAATGAAAGAATTAATTATATATAAAAGCGGTATAAGGCTACATGTTATTTCAGCCCAGTCAATCAAAACACCATCTCAAATACCCCAGAACTGTCCTCATGCTCACTTGCATTATGAATAATCTGCAGTTGTTGCAAAAAACTTCTCCGCTGTATCTATGAAAACTCCATAGCTGTACACAAAGCGTGTGGTGCCAATCAACTATTTCTAAAGAGAATCTAGAGAAACAGAAGTGGTGTAATTTACATGCAACGGGGAGCACGTATGTTACCTGATTATCAAAACTTCTATTCCAGAGCAGGCTGGTACTCATGGGACCACCATTTACAAACCTCATTCAGAGACGTATCAACAGTTAGAGCCGATTAGGTACGGGAGAACATTGTAGAACATTCACAGTTCATATAACCTGGTATAACAACTGCCAAACTCGATACTACCTTGCTTTCAGAAGAACAATTCACCCCTTTATACATCAAACAGCAATTTTCTTAACTGCAGCAATTTTGCATGTGATGATAAATTCTGGTGGAAATTAGCCCGAGAGTTTCTCAGAAAAAGCAATGCTAAGAAACTGCCTAAGCTTATCGGTGCATCTTTTTCAAAATTCAGGTATTATTTTAAAAGCTAAATAAACTTAAATTTATTTGGAAAAACTGGATCTCTCGAAACTTGCACTTCTCTGCCTGGATTAGTCTCCCTGCAGTGTGCAGTATTTACCACAACTACTTATAACCACTGGTTGAACAACTGACAGGCAAGGTATTTTTCCCGAGTAAAATGCTCTGTAGGGCTTAAGAAACACATATATTGGCAACCGAATGTAGAAAGTGAATGCACATACATGTAAAGAAAGGTCACTGTTAGCTGAAGTGTAACAGATCTAGTCCGTATTAATCTATACTGACTTGATGAAAACCCATGACTTCACCAAATTTTGGATTGACTCCTAACAATTGCAGATCCCAGCCAAATATAACAAACTCTCACCATGGTGATTTTCAGATTGGCCCATTTGGGATAATATGCTTTATAAAAACGTAGGCTGTAAAACTCATGAGTTCCTTCTAGCTTAAATAGCTCCAAGGAACTAGATCAACTGCAATCTGAACTCTGGTTTACATAAGCTTTAATGATATTTTGAAGTATCATAATAAATCCTCAATTTTTTAATTATTGTACATTAAGTACCCTAAGTCTCCCTGAGAAAAAAATGTAAGTCCAGAAAAACCAAATAATGAAGTCTATTGCAAAAGGAGATTTGTTCTCCCCTTTTTGTTTTGCTTTCCTTGTGTGAAAATATTGTGTCTTTTTGAACCACGAGTTTTGCTTCAGTTCAGTGACTTGGGATTTTAAACATAAGTTACAAGTTATAGCCTAAGCCTGTATCAGTTTACTTTATGGGAGTTCAGAGCGGTTAAATAATGATAGATTCACGATAATACGTAAGGATTAAAAATATTTAATGACCACTGATACTGTGGCCAAATTCTGCTCTTTTAAACCGAGATAAAATACTTATTTTCATTCAATATTATGAAAACCAAGATTTTGATTATATGGAAATCAGAGCACAGTTCGTGCCCTTCTCAAGCTTGGTTCATATCTTCCCCCATCCAGCTTTTGTTGTGCTCAGTCTTCTGATTTCTGCTTCAGCAAGCTTTGGACTGGACTCCACAACTAGGGAAGTTGGGAACTTCCCTAGTTTTAGTCTGCTATTGGATTTCTTACATTGAATACCTTCTATTTTGTTTTCCATTTGCCCACAGTAAATTCATGTGGCCAAGGGAAACAATAGAAAATGACAGAGTTTAAAAAAAATAAGTATTTTTATACTTATTTTATATACTAAAAATTGTTAGTTCTAATCTTACCATGATCCATTCAGTTATTTAAAATCTAGAAATATTCAAGCCAGTACAAACTTCCTCTAAACTTTCAAGAAAGTCAAGCTACTGAGATAGAAGCCCTGGCCAAACATCTGCATTAACTTGTCTCAAGTCAGGTTTTGACAACACTATCCTTTTTATATTGCAAAACAATATAGTCAGTCAATATATCAGATAGTCTCATCCATCATGGGCACTGAGCACCAAGAGGCAGAGAGGAACGCTTTCCAAATGGGAGATGCTACTGATGGAAGAGAAAGCTTGCAGCAGGAGCTCACCTGCAGGTGGTGGGAGACAGAGCAGATATCCTGGGGGCTAAACATCATCAAAAGATGATAGCTGATCTTGGAGAGGGATGGAATTTAGCATTTATAACTCAGTTCCTTCATCAGAGATTCAACAAAATTTGAATAATATTTACAAGTAAAAATACAGGAGTAATATTAGGCTGTTTGAGAGTTAGTTTGACAGTGAATTCCCTTGTACTCTGCTAATTACACAAAGAAACAGCACAAAACCTGCACACAAGTGCCTTAGTCCTGCCTGTAGGAAGTGTCACTCTTTCAAAACCATTTGAACAACTGTGGTAAATTTGTCAGTTTTGAAACAGAAATTCTGGGCTGCTTGAAAGAGAAATGTTTTGCAAAAGCCAACATATGTTCTCTTCCTCATAATGCAAGAATATATTCACCATAACCTAACATTTTGTTCAAGTGGTGAAATTCCTGTTTAATTATAGAAATGTTAAAGCTTCCTTGCTACAATAGTTTTATTAGAAGAGATTGAAGTTTCTAAGAGGATCCAGCCACAACTTGCCCCAAGCGTTGCAGAAATTCTTTAGCAACTGCTGATGACCTTCTGTGCCTGTGTGACTGTAGAGAATACTCAGGAGTTTTGTTTATCAATTCCAAAACTTGTTTGAACATACTCAGAACTAGATTTCCGTCTTAATGTTTCTGTCTTTATGGAACAGAACGTCCACTTCTCTTATTTAGAAGGCTTTAATATAAATGATCAGGGTTATGAAACTGTACACCTCAGATTCACTCCAAAGTTGAGAACTTACGCTGGCAGTAAGTTCTGGTGTGCTCTGAAATGAGGAAGACTGCAAAACATCTGCACAGTGCTTTGGCTCGAGGATAAAGACTTTAACAGCATAGCATGACATTTTTTTCCTTCACCCAGAAAAGTCAAGTAGTTTTTTGGCAAATTTATTACTTGACTTCCTCACAAATCACCCAGGTAAACACAACCTGACCTCAAATGCACTAGCTTTTCTGGGAACCACTGTTTGGCATCAACTCATGCTTTCTAGTACTTTCCAATTACCTGAAGGAAAAGATTAAGAAAAAATAAAGATAAGTGAGGATTTTGGCAAAAAAAAAGCCCAACACTTACTTGTGATAGCATTTGGTTTAAATACTAACATAAAATCAGTAAAATCTGCTCTGCCTTAGTGGGTCACCTCTTGTCCCTCGATGGGAAATTTTTCTACATTCAGAGGTACTGCCTAAATGTTCTACCTGTGAAACCAATAAAACGCTGCAAGACGTCAAATCCCTCCAAAGCCCCGTGTTGAGTCTGCTGCCTTCACCAAAGTGATATGTTCCTGGAAGAAGGTTTTCCTTTTGAGTTACTGATGTAAAAATGAGCACTTCTCCCAGCACTGCATACTCCACTGTATCGACTAAGGCAGAAATCAAAGACATTTCAGGATGATTTTTCTCTTGTATTTCTACTTGCACAACCTCACAGAGCCTAATGGAGACATGAGGCTGTAACTCAACACATGATTTTGCATAATTGGACCCATCTTAGGTTGCAGTCTTCTAGGATTGCTAGCCCCGGAGTCTGACCTTGCTTTTAAAAATTAAAAGTTTACATTGCTAAAATGTCTCCTTCTCAGCTTCAGTGATATTCAAAACAATGCCAGAGCGGTGGGTAACGACAAAAGTGAGCAAATAACAGAGTGCTAGTCAAACTCCTCCATACTCTGACACCATGTTAAACATAAGGGGATTTAGGAACAGCGTGAGATTTAAACGTGCTTAGACATAGGAAATGATACTAGGGAAGATACATGTTTTAAATCAAATTCTACTTAAGATAAGTGTGGCATACCAAGTAGCTACTTGACTCTTGAATTTAAGAAGCACAGTTATTGAGACACGCACTTAAATATACACAGGTGTATCTGGAAAATATGTTCAATGAGCTATGATATTAGTAAAGAAAATAGAATGGCGTATTGCACAAGCACACTGTATTATTGTTCTTCAGTTAATGTTTACAGCTTGCAAAAACGCACATTCTATCCTGGTTTGAAGCCAAACTGAAAGTACAGGTGCACCAGCACCTGAGAGTATTCCAATAGTTGAAGAGAAAGCTCATTCAGAACCGACGCTGTGCAAATCAATATATCCAGCTGCTTACCTGTGTGTCACGGGAGGGGTAGGATTCAGAAAGAAGACTAATGCTGCAGCCATCTCTCAAAGACCTTGAGTTACAAGCACATTTTTGGTGTAACTTTACCGTTAGAAAAACCAAAATATTTCCTTCCTACGGAACAGGATTTATAGTCAGCCCTAAATTTTCCGTCGTCAACAAGGCTAATAGCTACTTTGAAAACAGGTGTGGTAAGGGTCTGCTGCACTGGATCTAAGATAGGCACTAAAACCAGCGCAAAATGGGAATAACTCTTAATATCAGAGTTTAGAGGTCTTTTAAACTTAGTTCTTAGTCTGACCTAGTATAATTGCAAAGTCTGGCATTAATATCAAAGTTCGGGGAAAATAAAAAGGTTATTGAGAATTCCATAACTATCCATTTAGTAAAAGCCTATAGACAAAACAAAAGCCCACATCACAAGTGCTCTGGAAACCAGAGATCTGGGGCTGTTGGCAGATACCCTGCCATCTTTCCTCACAGGCAGCAATAGACAGTGAAAACTCCAGGGCCACATATAAAATAAAGAGATTTCATGCCGGAGGGAAGCACGGGGTTCAGTTTTCCAATGGTCTAAATAATTAATATCCAGTAGTTGAGAGATGGCCAGCTTGCTCCAAGGTTGTCAGACTGACCCAGCTCCCCCCTACCACTCCTAGGCTAGCGATGGGAAAAAAAGGTGAAATCCTGGGAATTTTATCAGTGATGCTCTTACTCCTCAGTGTTAAAAAGCATCACTTTGCTTTTGGGCTTACAGTGAGTATTTCAGCTGGGCAGTAGTGTGCTCATATCTCTTCCCAGCAACCCTTAAGGATGAAGAAAACAGGGGAAGGTATTTCCCAGGACATCAAAACATACTGCAACAAGTGCTCCTGCCTGATGATTACCATTTCACAAAAAAAGGTTTTGATTGTAGAAAGAACTTTACCAGCCTAATGTGCCTTCTCCGGGACTGCATCACCCCCCATTTCCATGGCAGTCCTTCAACAAAGCACTGACTCCATTGGCCTTTGGTCAGATTAAAATCCACAGTCCGTCTTTTGAAGCTGAGTCAAAGGAAGAATCAAATAAAGCAGTGAAAGATTTATTATTTTACTTATCTGTGAATTTTCCTTTGGGTAAATACATATGTATGCATATATATGTATAAAATCAAGGGCTTGTAATTCAAGTAGCTTGTCCGGGGGAAAGATTTGTGTACTCTTTTTCCAGGCACTTGAAAAATTTGAGAGATCTGTTCCCATTTGTGTTCACAGCACCTAGCACACTCCTGAAATGTGAGGCTTAGCACAGGCAGTCAGCTATTGCCTCCTGAAAAAGTCACTGGTTATTGCTTCTCAGGCTTGCCACAGCAAAACAGCACGCTCATTCCTCACCTTTTATATACCAAGTGAGATGCTGTTCCCATCTGCAGCTACCCTGTATATGACTAGTATTTGATCAATCTAAAAACTGTCCTATTTCCTCTCCTTAAATCAGCATTTCACTTTGTTACCTAAATGCATAGCTCCCAGTTGCCAAAGATCATTATTGCTGAATGGGTTTCTCTTACTTCATTGTTTCTGAACACCTTACAGCCCTGGGATTTTGAAAGGTGCTGTGTTTGTGAGAGGGGCTCTGGTTAGGTTTTTCACGGAAATATTCTTTTCTCCAACACTAGCACTAGCTTTTATTTATTAATGCACATATTCAACTGCAAAGCACAGCTATCTACTCTGCTACATCAGTTGTATTTTGCATAAGCAAAATGAGGGTGGTGTCACACTGGAACAGGTTGCCAGAGGCATTCAAGGCCAGGCTGGATGTGGCTCTGAGCAGCCTGGTCTGGTGGTTGGCGACCCTGCATATAGCAGGGGGTTGAAACTAGATGAAGATTGTGGTCCTTTTCAACCCAGGCCATTCTATGATATGCTTTTTAGAAGGATACAGGGAAAGGAATGCACAATTTTTTAACCTTTTCATCTCCAAACCTAGCAACTTTTCAGACAAATGTCTTGCATGACATTATCAATAAGAGCTACAAGTTTAACGCTCTTTAGATAAGACATTTAACAATTAGTGCATACTAAGCTCAAGCAGGAAACGCACAGCTTCAAGCACTTGCAGATGAAAAGCATCCTGCCTATTCCATCCTGATGCATACGTATTTGGAAATCCATCTGTTTATTTGCTTCCCTTCCCCTAAGATCAGAGTGACAACGTAGTTCCAAACCCTCACCCGCACTCACAAACTCTGTTCCCACCTTGACATTCCATCAGTGTGTTTGCTCTGTTCAGGCTTATCCTCCCAAAGCTCAAGATAGTTTTCAAACAAGCCTTCAAAAACTTGCTGTGATCCCAGTTTTGGCAGACAGCTCTTGTCACATACTTCGTTAGTTTGGTCAGAAGTCCCCATCCAAAACAGCCTAAAAGTGAAGAAGAGGAGCAGCCTCCAAATATGGAGAGCCGAGCTGGTTTCTGGAGGAGTTCAGCACATCGGCATGCATAAGAATGAAGAGAACTGGAACAAGTGTTAAATAAAGCTCCAAATAGAATGTGATGAAATGCTCAGAACTTCAAACTACCACAGAAAACTGTGAAATGGACTAAGAGCTCATTAGTAAATATACCCCTATCATGCGTGGCTCTAGCAGCAACAGGATGCTTTAACTCTCTGAAATCATTTCCAATGAAACAAAGTTTAAGCAAAAGTCCTAACCATAACATTTTGTTTATTAAGAGCTAGTCAATTTATGCCATCAAAAATGAACAATGAGTTTTTTCAATCACACTGGACACTGACTTGCAGGAAAAAACGTTTTCAGTATCCATCAACTGAATCTTAAACCAAATCACATGAGTTTGCTCTTAAAGACTGTTTTATTTCTCCCTGCTGCTGTTGGATGCTGCTTTCAGGTGGCCTCTCAAAATCCATGCTATTTCGCAGTATTCTGTGTGTGGATTATGAGGAGGCCAATTACAAGAAGGTCTCAAACTTCAGTAACGTTAATCAAGCGACGTGTATTGTAGCCAACAATAATCAGGCCCGTAACAAATTAAGAAATAGTTATTTATGCAAATCTTTAAATGGGAAAGTGTAAGAAACGTTGAATTCTGGAAATACACAAAGCTGGCACTCACGTGCCAGGCACTTCATACGCACAAGAGAAGTCAAGAACACATCTCTCCCTGGGTCAGTATTTTCTTCCATATTCACAGCACACAGCACCTGTTGGAATACCATTCCCATTCTCTTGTCCTCCATGTCATAAAGAAATGAAAGTGAATTTGACGCTCACCTGTTTGATAAAGGAGTGCTTGAGGCTATAGGGCCAAGTGTAGCTGCGCTGCTGTTCCGTACAAAGGTTTGAGCTATTTTATTTATTTGTTTTTAGGGAACTCTCATTCCTGCCAGAACCCTTTTTTAATGTCTGCCATGAACAAAAGAGTACATACTGTGGCCTTACATACCTTGGAAAATAATGTGTGATCTCACCATACTACTTTACAAATTAAAATATCTAATTGTGGTAACTTTTGAATCCTAAAAAAATGGAGCACGTATCTAAAAGGAATCCGAACTGTAAACTGCATAAAGACTTCAAACTGCTTTCTGTTACACAAGGTTAATGACTTCGTTTACAACAACATGTAAACCCTCCTTAAAAACAGTGTATTGAAGAATGCTTGTTGAAATGCAACTGCTGTGCAGGAGACTTTTCTTTTAAAAAAACAACTGCCATTTTGTACGTCGTGCTTCCGTGCTCTTTAAAAATAAACACCAAGTAATCCACAGTTAGCAAAATATAAGTACATTTAAGATATAACTTTAAGTTTATGTAATAAGCTGATTTAGTGGGAAAAACTTCTTATTAGGAAAAAGAAAACACTCATAGCTGGAGAGTTGGGAGCAGTTCTCCAAGGATGCCGTGAGGCTCCTGGCTTTTTAGACAAACCTCTGGCCTCAAAGAGGCAGATTTTCATAATGTGTTGTAGAAGTCCTTGGTAAATGACATAATATTCATTAAATTTAAATGGAGACGCTCGATGTTTTCTGTAAAGATGTCCCAGGGAGTCAATTTTCAAGGAATTCATAATGTAAGCAGCAAGTTATCGGAGAAGGAGACATTCATCACCTTGGAAGGCCCCAAATGAATCATTTAGAGAAAGAGGTGACGTGACACATTTCAGCATTTTCCTTGTGGTCTCCACGAGGCCCTGTGCCAGACACACACCTCAGTAACAAGTGAGGCAACCTGGGCAGCCACGTGCTGCAGGCACCACATTTCCTCAGGCACTTACTGCTTTCCAATGGAAGCGCTTAGTTTAATCCTTAAAGTTAATGCCACAACGTCAGAGGGACGGAGAGAGCAGAGGTGACAAGTGCCTGAAGCACTCGGCTTCTGCCTGACATCTGCCTCACACCTAACGGTAACTAATCCATCTGTTAAACTCCCATTTTCTTTTTTTCTTTTCTTTTTTTTTTTTCTGGGTTTCACCCTGACACTGATCCTGCTTGCAAAGGAGAAGTGAACAAAGCATCCTATTACAAAGAGAATCTGCCACATGCTGGGCAAACAGATCCCTTAAAATCAGAATCCTGTCCCACCAACTTCAGCTTTCTGTTGTTGGGTAGTTTCTGTGCTGTGGGCTTTTTTCCTCCTTTTTTTTCCTCTCTTTTTTTTTTTTCCTATTACAGCAGTGAAATCTACCCAACATTCCTTCTACTTGGTCCCTCTTCATTACACAGCAGATATTTAGAATCATAGACTCATAGAATCATGTGAGTTGGAAGGGACATTTAAAGGCCATCTGGTCCAACCCCCCATTCAACGAACAGGGACACCCGTGGCTCCATCAGGCGCTCAGAGCCCCATCCAGCCTGACCTTGGGTGTCCCCAGGGGACAACCACATAGCAACCACCACATCTCCCACTTCTAAGGCTGAAGCAAAGGACCATCCCAAGGAAGTTCCTTCCCTTTGAAATGTTGGGCTTTGCTTAAATATTGAATGTGCCCAGAAGATTGTTAAGAAGCTTACTTTTAAACTTGCCAGCATTTAGCTATGGAGAGTACTTACCTGTCGTGAATATCAAAGCCTGATCTACGTTGCCACATGGGCTGCTGCCTGGGCTGCATTAGAAGCATGGTCAGCAGGTTGAGGGAGTGATCTGGACGGGGCTCTGAGGACCTGATGGAGCTGTAGACATCCGTGTTCACTGCAGGGGAGTTGGACCCATTGGCCTTTAGAGGTCTCTTCCAACTCAAACAATTATACAATTCTATGCTATAAAAACCCATTGTAAACACACTACAAAAGTCTCCACAGAGTAGACACTGGTACACAGGATGGAATGAACTGATACTTACAAAAGCACTGCAAAGACAATGTCCTCACTTGGACTGTGCTGAACGTGGTAGCCTTCCATCATCACTATTCAATATACAGAACAGACAAGAGAGTTATAGCTTCCTTTAAAAGATAGTCTTACTCCTCTCCCACAAAAAGGCACTAATACAAAATAATCCAATGTTTAATTTATTAATGTGGAATGAGAGATGAGATTTGTTTTTCATCATCATTAATTATAGCTTTACTAACACGGCCAGCGTTATACAAAAGGGCAACATATCCCAAGTGAGCTGCAGCCAGAGCTTGCACAGTGCTCCCCTAACAACAGATTAAACAAAATAAGAAAACGAAATCCTGACTTTTAGTCTGTATGTTTCCATAAGGAATTAACTAAATAAGTTTAATATGTATATATCTGAAGAGAGACAAATTGTTTTTAACGGTCCCTCTTTGTTTACGTCTAAGTATTTCAATTGCTTTTAAACTGCTAGCCTATATTTAAAATATTCTTGAAAAGCTCTGATCATGGATTAGAAATGTTAAGTAGTGAAAACCTGAAAACCAAGTCCACACTGCTCAAGTGGGAAGCTACCTAATCAAGCTGGGATCTTACACCGTCAATAGAAGCACAGTTGGCATCAACTAACCAACATCATGCTTCTGAGGCACAGAAATCGCATTGGGTCTATTTTCAAATGGGCAATGGACCTGAGAATGAAGTTATCATCTGCGAATTACAGATGGAAACTGGCTTTCAATATGCAGAACAGTGCTTCCAGAAACCTTCCTTCCTCCTCCATTCTCATTCTTCATCTGCTCACCCATTAGGAAAGCCACAAAGCCAGGAAGGCATGGGGTAACATAGGTGATGGAGACCTGCAGATCCAAGCATGATAAGTACACATACATCTCAAAATGTGACTCTGATTTACAACAACCATCCTGTTTCATGATGCCTGAAAGGGAAGAACCCCTTCTAAGCCTCCTGACAAGCCCATAGTAAAATGACAAAGGACTCTGCCATGCTGCCAGTGCAAGGAAAGGAACTGCATCCAACCAAAATTCAAGCCTCCTCAAGGGACTCACTCAATTACACCTAAAATTCTCCTCCTCTCCTCCATCTGCTATCCTAACAACTACTGAAGAGATTGGAGGCTTCCTTTGTTGGCTGCCCTGTAGTTATCATTCAGTTAGAGCCGCCCTTAATGAAACAGCATTCTCTAAGGTTGAGACTCTCAAAAGCATGGTTCTTACAGACACATATGGAACTTAGAAGTTACATTTTTTGCAAATGCAGATTAATATCACAATTCAAACAATACTGTGGTAGTGCATTGTGGTGCTTTATTAGTGTTAGACATGCAATATTGTTTTAATGGACAGAAATTAAAATACTGAGATAACATTGTAATCAAATTAAAGGCGCTGAAGTTGCAATAATGAAACAAAAATAAAGTCTTTCATGCATCCTAGGTTTATAGTTCTCACATGTGCATATAGTTGTGATTCTGTACCATTATTAAATGTAGACAAAGTACCATTGATTGCACAAGACAAAATTAACCCTTAAAGTAGAAGTAATGTTCATATCTTTTACAGACTTCCTATATAACCTGGATCTTCAGCTTTTTTTACAGCATATCGTAATACAAGACACCTGGAAGCTTCTAAGATGAATAGGAATGGCTCTATCACTTGTAATATACAGTGGCTGCTTCAATGAACAAACTGTGAAAGGCAAAATAAATGCTCTCTATGCTGTAGGAGATCACGACTTTTTCCAACAGAAACAAATCTCAAAACCCTTCATAAACAGATTAAAGTGCTACCTATTGCATATTAAATACTTCCAGTGCCCGTATGCAGATTTAGAAGTTATAAATTCCTGAATATAGCGTTTCAAACTGAAAGTGCTGACAGACCCTTACATCTAGCATCATGAATGCAGCAGCACTATTATCCTTCATCACGGACTTCGAAGAGAGGAAGTTAGGCAACATGCTTCAAATATCACCGTTTTAAAATCACAGAGCTAACACCTCTATCATATCAGCAACAGTAATGGATACATAAACAGCAAAAAAGCTTACTTTACATACTTAATATAGGACAATATTTTTTCTTTAAAGCTGGAAGTGTAAATAAGCCTCCAGTGCAGCAGTAAACATATTAAGACAATAGTTGTTTTTAGATGCATCTAGGAAAGGGCATCCTCTAGAGAAAGAAATGCAGACTAGTACCTAATGAGCCTGAGTTTCATTAGGTCCCCACATCATGAAGCCTTTCTAAATGCAAGGCAACATTTTCACAGCTGGAAAGTTACAAAAAGTTCCTGATACAGAGCCAACAGCAATAAATGTAGCTATGTATAATCTAGGGAGAATGCTACATTCATTAGTAGGTGGAAAACCAAGCTAAACATAAAATACAGCAGCACAAGGTAACATATATAATTATTAAACATCCTTCTTGAATGGTAGAAAGTTAATGTTACTTACAAAACTAAAATAAGGCCTTGATATTTGTTCTCTAAAGTAAGGAAAGTACGTTGCTATGAGCAGAGATGTTTCAAAGGAGAATTTCCAAGTACATGGTGTGCACGGATGAACGCTCATACTTATTTTTGACAGGAGAGACTAAAATAATGTGCCCCAAATTCTCATCCCTACATTTCAGCGGGCAAGAAAGATTAATCGTAAGTGGCAAGTTATTATAATTGTTAAATGATCTGTCAGAGAATTTACAATTTCGTCCTACCGGAGAAACAGAACTTACTTTGTTTTCAGCATATAAATCACTCTGTATGAAATGTTTTCATGTGAAAGCTGCGTGTTCCATCAAACACAGGTGGGATGAAGATGCATTTCAAAAACAGTCTCGAAAATACAGAAAAATGTTAACATTTTCATTTTAAACAGAAAATGACAGGTGTGCAATTTGTCCAAAATTGCCCCAGAAGAGCTTATATCTTTAGCCATCAGAGCTCCACATAAAAACGCAGAGTTGAAATTCCTGTCTCTTGTGGTAACTTTACCTTTTCCTAAATGGCATTTGTCGTTCTCCTCTCTTTCTTGATAAACTGCTGGAAACAAAAGGTGCGTTTATTCACTCACAGATCAGATAAAGACGAGATAGCGCATTCACAGCTTCACTAGATTTCTTCACTAATGCACAAAAATTGATCTTTTCGCTACCTTTAATCTGCTTATCATTCTTTGTATGCAAATATGTCAAATGATCTGCTTTTAGTCAATTATGCAGTTTGATATTCTACATTTACATTCTAAAAGGAGTGATTTCAGAGGTGCTAAATATAGTAGAGTTTCATTTTAATAATTATAAGTTGGCTTGCAAGTGAAAAGTCACTGGAGTGCATTTACTTGTTAAACCCCACTGGTGTGTATGGTTTAAACATCACGGATACTACACATTGCCTCATGTGTACCAGTTAGTTTGAAAATGACTGTTGAATTCAAAACAATTGCACAACTCTTCCCCATTAACAATATGAGAAAACCACTTGCCTTAGCCAAACACTGAAAAATGTTCAAGAACTTGCATGGAAATACTGAGTAACTGAAATACATCTTGGTGTAATTAGGAAATTAAAAGCTAGCTGAGTGCAAAACCTAACTTCCAACAGTAAACGTACCATAACTTGGTATATAACCTTTGGCACTTTGAGTGTATTACAGCAAATTTACAGTCATACGGACCTTAAGTGGGTCAAAAAGACATTCATGTGGTTTACAAGGTACAGAGCTTGATAAATCCTTCGGATGTCAAAAGAGCAATCACTTGATGAAGTGGGCCTGTTTCTTTGTCTCAAACGACTAAATGGGGAGCACTACAATTAGGGAGGGCTGGACTGGAATTGCTGAGGCTTCGTCCAGGCAAAATGACCTACACTGGTGGATCCCAACACAGGGCTGAGAATGCTCAAACTGCATGAATTTTAACACTAGGGGGATGGGAGACAGCTCCTAAAAATGGGAGAAAGTGAAAAGAACAAACGTGAAAAGAAGGAGAAAAGAATAAAGAAAAATAGTAAGAAAATGCAATCTGAGAACCATTGTACCAAATTATCTTTTTGTCTAAGAAGCATACTCCTTTGCTGTCACATAAAACTAACGTTGTCAAAAGTGTTGGGATAGTAGATCCTTTCCATCCCTTCCAGATAATAGTTATTTAAGATATTACTAATCGTTGCAGCTTTAAAAACAAAAATATAGATTTTTTACAGCATGAAAAAAAAGGAATTTCTCGACAACAGCTATCACTGCTGTTATGTGAGAAAACAGGTGTAGAAAGAAAAGAGGCGGAAAAGACAGCCGTTCTTATCAAATCCAGATCTAAAATATTCTCTGTACCTTTTTTCTTAAATACTTTCTTACTGTTTCACAGCAATAGACGATCCAACTGAGGCTCTTACGAAGGAAATTAAGATCTACCTGCGTTAATATTGCAAGGATTCTTCTACAGTATTTTCCCTTAATAAGTTCATCACCATACTTAGCCAATTTGTTGAATAACAGATATCCTTTTCATTTGTCATCTTACAATTATTAAATGATCAGGAAGACGTTTACTACATTCTATCATTTGCCTCAATGAGAACTGACTTTTAAAGTACTTATAAGGAATACAGACCTTTCTAAAAGAAATAAAATAAAACGAAACCTAAGTTACCCTAGACATGTTTCAGCAACACAGCCTATTTCTAAAGGCTTATATTTTGTTCTCATAAGTTTAAAAAAAACCTAGGAGACATACATCATTTTAAACTCAACCTTAAATTGAGTCAGTTCTATATTCTCAGAATTATCATGTCTTTTTAATTCATATTTTTACTGTAGCAGACCTTGACTGAACAAAGTATTCTTACCTTATTCCAACTTTTCTCCCATCCTACTTCTGACTCTATTAACACTGTTCAAAGTACTTTAACATATAAAAAAAGCATGCAATAACTTCATACAAAAAGATCTGCAAAATAATCCCATGTAATGAACTCGCCACTGAAGTTCAATCATTATACACAAAAAATCTGCATTTAAGTGTAAATTAACTCATTCCCACGTGTGCCATTAGTGAAATGGCATGGTATTTTTCACATTGCCATACAAAAGCATACAGCATACAGTATAGCATTTACTCTGCAAAGATTGTGCATCACTGTTTTCCTCTACTATGTGTAAAACAAACTGCATTCCATTGCAACAAGCCACACTTAGATTTAGTAAAGCATTCTACACTGGCTTGAAAACAGTGGCCTTAATGGCATGCCGTAATACCAGAATTGACATATTTGCATAATATTAATAACCAGTTCAAGAAAACATTCAAAACAGCACAGGGTATCCCAGCTGACACGGCATGGACAGTGTGGACACAGACACTGCATTCACGTGTGTTATTTGCTCTACAGTAAGTATGCTGCAGCTAAAGCTGTTTTCAGAAAGGAAAAATAAACAAAGTTATTCAGCGAATCCAATGAAGTACCATTTTGGCAGTACCTGCTAGTGTTTGCAGTTAAAAAAAAACAAATAACAACAACACAAAAAACTACGCCACAGTCCCATCCTTCCAATGCCTGGAATTTTTTAGAACAAAAGGAATGAAAAGAAGTCAAAATGTTGAAATGTTCTGTCCTTCCAATAGTGTATTCAGCAGAAAGTACCACCAAGTGTCACCATCTTAGCTTTTGGAGAACTTGCCAGCTTTTCGAGAAGGTTCATATGGCACTCTGAGAATACTGGGTGTTTCTTCCATCACTCGCACAAGAAGATTATCAATGTAATCCTCAAGTTCACGAATATGGGTGTCCTTCTTCTTAAGCTGCTCCTTGTGTTTCAGCAGCTCCTGCAAAACCTCTTCGTAGGTGAGGTTCCGGTATCCTGCAGTGGCATCAAAAGGATTTCCTTCCTACAGGTAGGTTTAAAGAAAACAAAACAAAAACCACCAGATTTAATTAAATAGTTTTCTGAACTGAACAAGTTGACAGGTTGCTTTTCATATATTTCTCATGTACCCCTCTGACATAGGACATTTTTTAGGGAGCATATGAACAGGAAGGGGAACGGCTGTTTACGAGGGTGGATAGAGATAGGACAAGGGGGAATGGTTTTAAACTGAGACAAGGGAGGTTTAGGTTAGATATCAGGAGGAAGTTTTTCACTCAGAGAGTGGTGATGTACCAGAACAGGTTGCCCAAGGAGGTTGTAGATGCCCTATCCCTGGAGGCATTCAAGGCCAGGCTGGATGTGGCTCTGGGCAGCCTGGTCTGGCGGTTGGCGACCCTGCACATAGCAGGTGGTTGAAACTAGATGATCGTTGTGGTCCTTTTCCAACCCAGGCCATTCTATGGTTCTATGATTTTTCTTACATTACATTCGTCCTCCTTTTACTCTGGAGCTTCTCCCTCCAATATCCCTCCCGGAGCAAACAGCTGGCAATGCGTTGCCCAGTTTGAAATGTTTCCCACACTAACACATCAGAAAAAAAAAGCTGTTCTCAGAAAGATGTGCACACAGTTTGTGAACATCTGAGCAGTAACCCCAACAAACTGTTAGCGGGTCCATTCGGGAAAACCACTATAAGGTAACATTAATTACAGCAGAAGAAGAGCCCTGAGAATTCCAGCCCTACCGTAACTTTCCTGAGTTCTCATCTTTAGAGAATATTATAGCAAAACATTTACTTAGCTTTAAATGACACCAGCCCTCATCTGTCTTTCATATTCTATTTTTAGTCGCCAGCAGCTTGCCAGGCCTTGGCCTCTGAAACATACATTACAACTTCCAATTTTACATTTCAGGTGAAGCTAAGAAGACCAGAGTGCTTAAGGCAGAAATGCGTACTGCTAAAACGCCTTGCTGCATTGCTACCTTCAAAGCAGGAAAGACACAGAACTAAGCAGCAGAGGAAACAGCAGTGTTTTGCTATCGATTTCTGATGACTCTGAATGCAGTTATTAGCAAAGATGGGCAAAATGGTCCCTGTAAGAAAAGTTAGCATGCGCTCCAAAACACTGTGATGTCCTATTCTATGTCAAGAAGATACAGCTGCGATCTTCAGTAACCAGATAATGAAATATTTGGAAATTTATAATTGAGAAAAAGATTCTTTCTTCCCATACAGCTCCATACTTACACGTTGGCACGTCAAATCATCACAGAATCACAGAATCACAGAATCAGTAAGGTTGGAAAAGACCTATAAGATCATCCAGTCCAACCATCCACCTATCACCAATGGTTCTCGCTAAACCATATCCCTCAACACAACATCCAAACGTTCCTTGAACACCTCCAGGGTCGGTGACTCCACCACCTCCCTGGGCAGCCCATTCCAGTGCCTGACCACTCTTTCAGAGAAGTAGTATTTCCTAATATCCAGCCTGAATCTTCCCTGGCACAGCTTGAAACCATTCCCTCTAGTCCTATCACCAGTTACACGAGAGAAGAGGCCGACCCCCAGCTCACTACAACCTCCCTTCAGGTAGTTATAGAGAGCAATAAGGTCTCCCCTGAGCCTCCTCTTCTCCAGACTGAACAATCCCAGCTCCCTCAGCCGCTCCTCATAAGGCCTGTGCTCCAGACCCCTTACCAGCTTTGTTGCCCTTCTTTGAACACGCTCCAGGGCCTCAATGTCTTTCCTGCAGTGAGGGACCCAGAACTGGACACAGTACTCAAGGTGAGGCCTCACCAGAGCTGAGTACAGGGGGACAATTACTTCCCTGCTCCTGCTGGTCACACTACCTCTGATACAAGCCAGGATGCCATTGGCCTTCTTGGCCACCCAGGCACACTGCTGGCTCATGTTCAGCCGAGCGTCAACCAACACCCCCAGGTCCATTTCCTCTACACAGTCTTCTAGCCACTCCGCCCCAAGCCTGTAGCGTTGCTTGGGGTTGTTGTGGCCAAACATTAACATACGCAGGTGCCCAGAGTTTTCAGTTAAGCCTAGAAAGAAAAGACGGTGCACTGCAAACAGGCTGAAGTACCACGCATCAATCAGCCACTCTCCATCAACTAGATTTTAAAGCAGCTCTTCAAATTAAGTGCTTTTAAGGATTCCTCCCTGCATTTGAGATGTTTAACAGCACATTTATGTAGGTGTATTTAGCATTTTGAACTTCTATTATCAAGTTAGAGCATTTTACGTGATCAATAAGTCCCATTTTATAAAAATGCCCACCTTGATGAAATCCATAAATTGGTTACTAATAGATTTCCAACAAGTAGAGAAGAGAAAATAACTTCACTTTGTGGTCGTTCTGTTTTTAGCACATTTTCTTCCATAAGAAGGAAGCTAAATTTTATCTTCAAAGAACTCAGGGTTTAGGGTTTTTTTACACATTGGAAAATAAATGAAGACTTCAATGTACAAAATACAGAGTTTGCTTAATTTTCTGATTTGGCAAAGGAGGAGGAAAGAATATGCAATGATGTTTTTAATCATTATATAAAGTTTACTGGAAAACTGTGTATAATACATATGCTTTAAAGATGTTTTGCCATACATATGCTCTCTACAGATCTTCTGTGTGAATAACTTATCAAATTAAACACACAAGAAAATTCTACAATGCTTTTCGTATTTAGAAATAGATACTGTTAAAGGAAGGAGGATTTTAAACGTTCAGTTTGAGGAAAGGGTACTTAAATGCCTATAACCTTACTGAAACAAATACTAGAAATGTAATATAATTCATTAATCTTATGGTAAAGTATTAAAGAACACGTTGCAAATAATGGGTTTGCAAAGAAGTATTGCCTCAGCTGTGAGATCCTACTAGGGCGCAGACTGACAACCAGAGGAGATGGAGGAAGAGGAGTCAGACAAAGCGACGGCCTGGCAACCTCTGATCATCTCCGTATTGTTCTAATGAGGAATCCTACTCCGGGAATATAATCTAAACTCCTTTCACATCTTTTGTCCTTCTTACTTCATCTTCCTTTCAGTTCTTAATTAGGCCTTAAAGAGCTCACACTGCCCTTTCAACTGGCGACTGCTCCCATTTAAGCAGTGCTGTCAGAGACAGGTGTTGGCACCAGAGTAGGAGACACACAAACATAATTACTCAATGCGATGCGCAAGGAAGAAATGCAATAAATTGGTGAGGGCTGTTATTGCAGAACCCAATAATAAATTACTTCAAACACCTCAGAAAGCAATCTGGAATATTTAAACAAAATTCAAATGGTTTCATTCAAAACTATGGTTGCGATATAGTTTCTTCTCCTCCTAATTTGTATTTTGTATCAAATGAGCACCACCTCATAATCCTGCAGCTGACATTTAGAATAGCTGCTATTCCAAAAGAAAAATCATCAAGGATTTCTTTTATCACCTTTAAGTCCTCTAAATTAAACAATTCACATATTATTTCTTAAAAGAATTACAAAGGCGCTTTTACCAGCAATAAATCACACGATTTCCAGTAGCACATCTGCAAGCACACAGAAACTGTAATTACGGTTACTTTACAGACAATAGCTGCAAAGTTAAATCAGTTTTTTTGATGTTGTGTTTTGTCAGAGATTAAGTAACCGCCTGGTAGAATTCAGTTTACTATCTGATCAAAGGCTGCATTCATATACGCTGACATCTCCCACCAGTTACTTGCGTTAAAAAAAAACTTGGGTGTTTATAAAAACATCAAATATTATTAAAAGACATTTACATAAACCAGCAAAAGCAAACAGTACAAAGTCACATTTCCCTGTGAAACTTGTTTTCTATATACTGTAAAGATTGAAAACAAACCCACTTTTAAAGATTTGATCTATTCACAGAATAAATCTGAGTAAGACCACATTTTCTTCCAAACAAAGAAGCCGCATAGTCCATCTGTGGACTTTGTTTTGTCTTTTCTTCCTAGTACACGTTTTTAGGTACTCGTACAGTAGAAGAGTATTTTCAATAATAACTTTTAGTATTTATTTCTGTTTTAAGTGTTTTCTGCAAGGCTGCTCATTTATTATTTTTGTTACGAATCCTGCCGTGTATCAGCTCATTACTTCCATTTGGATGGGCCATCTAAAAACGGTCCTCCAGTCTCAGAGCCTGGTGATAGGAAACACCTGTTATGATGGCTAATGGACAGCTGCCTAACGCAGGGCTCTCACCTGACTGCATTTTCTCTAGAGCTATCTGCTATACCTCAGTGTTTCTTGTTGCTCTCCCTGTATGGATCTAATTTTCCCTTTCTTTTCCACATTGCAATCCTAGAGGTTATCCAAATATTTTGCACATTGAGTATAACTTCTTTATTTCCAAGTTTATTTCAGTTTTCTTATTTTCTAATTAGATTTTCTGGAAAGATCAATAGAAGGTGAGACAAAATCATGGAATCACAGAATGGCTTGGGTTGGAAGGGACCTCCAGGATCATCAAGCTCCAACCCCTCTGCCACAGGCAGGGTTGCCAACCTCCATACCTAAATCTAGACCAGGCTGCCCAGGGCCCCCTCCAACCTGGCCTTGAACACCTCCAGGGACAAAACAAACAAACAAACAAACAAGCATTTCCTTATAAGAAGCTAAAAAAGAATACTAGCACCAATACTATCAGCTTTCCATAAGACTTCACAACTCACCATTGTTTTCCTAAGGTCCTCAGTGCCAGAAGGATTCACGTTAAAACTGTGGAGGAAAAACAAACAAACATCAACTGTGCACACTTATATGACCAAAACTCCTACTAGAAATTACTACTGAACTGAGGGTATTAGCTGCACAAGGTATTTATTATGATTTATTTTCCTGACTTGTTAAACTTAAAATAAGTAGGACAACATTTGAAATTAGTGGAAACTTTCATATATTCTCTGTTCACAATTTCTGATATCTTTCTGTCATAAAATCAGAGTAAGCAGTGCAAAGATATTACAGATCGGGCTTCCCTAGCAGTTTGATTATTTCTAGGCGTATTTTATGCTTCTAAGTATAAAAGAAATAATTCATATGAATTATTCTGAGAATAGATTCTGGGATGAGGTAGTTAAAATAAAAACACAACAACAAAAAGGCTAACATTCATTGCCAACTTTCATGGAAGCTGCCAAAGGAAAAAGGTCCTCTGAGAAATTCCACTGAGATCACCAGGTTCAGTTAGAACTAAAAAGTTATCTTGTATTAACAACATTTGCTTTATGCTTACAATTGAGTTAATAAACTATTATTTTATAAACACAGTGATTATCCCACATATTCAGAAAGCAAAGCTATTTCATGATTTTGTTGTGTGGAGATATCTTTCTTCCTCGACTGCAAAAATGGCAGTAGATATTGATAAAAGCAGCCATTGTCAAAGCGACAGACCCAAGAAACAGACACTGTTCACACAAGTTGATGTAATCATTTGCAAGTCTCCTCAAAAACCAATGCTGCCATGTCTCATGTACTTGCTACAGCAAGTTTGGAGAGAAGTCTTAGAGAAAATGTGCTCAGAATTTGGATATGACACCAATAATAAATACTTCCTTGGTAGCACCGTAGTAGGTATCATTCTTTCACATCACAGAACCTACCATTTACTCAGGTTGCATGTATTGGCTGTCAAGGGTGATGTCTGTTGACAGAGCTTCAAGAAAACAGATCTCTGTGCCTGGCTGCACCAAACTGGTAACAAGCTCCTATGAGTGCTATGACAGGCATTCAGAAGCTCATTTCTTTCCTATTTTTCAGGCTAGACGATCTCATCGGCCTAAAACTAATGATTAATTCTACAGTCAACAAGCTGACACATGAATAAAAACAAATTAGTAAAAAAAATACTGCAATCTATGGTTGAAAGAATAATTTGGAAAGTACAAAGTGTACACTTTTTATTTTATTTTTTTAATTTTAAAGGTAGCTTGAAGTAAAAAGCACGGGTCTTGTGTCCCTCACTCTTTGATATCTGAAATTATAAGCCATAAATTTCATGGCGTAAAAATGGAAGAGACATAACATACAAACTGATGTTTTATTCTGTCCTTCTATTTTGTTTCAAAAATAGTCTTTTGCTCATATACAGAAGTCCAGAGAACCATCTGCTAGACCGAGGATATTAGAGGAAGATTGGATTACGTGAACAGTCACAACTAGAAATAAGAAGGCATCTGAAGAATCAAGGTCTGGCTTACTCCCATTGTACCTGTTTGTAACAGCGATCTGAAGCACTCTGCCCAGAGCTTGCAGGAGGATAGTTTTGAATGAGGGGCCGCATTCATCGGGTATTGTCTAAACTGCAAAAGGCAGGAACCCTCCCTGACGGTCTGCATTTTAGTTTCACACTGATGTGTCAAACACATGATGAACTCGCTTCATTCATGGCTGCCTTTTGTGATCCCAGAAAAAAAAAATGAATTAACTGAACTGGATCAAATTAGCTTGGTGAAAACCAAGAATGTCTCTATTTAACAAAGTGTGGCGTTAATTTGGGATATCTTTCTTCTGGGACTGTTTCCTCATGTTAGACAAGATATGGAATAATACGGCCTGACTGCTCAACTGAGTGAGCTTCTGAAAGGTTAAAAAAGCAAAATCTTTCATTGCGCAGAATGACTTTCTGTGCAATAAGTCCTGGGACTCCCTTACACAGCAGCTGCTTAAAAGAAAAGGAACAGTTGTGACTATGAAAAGTTACGTATGAAAATTAGAAATATAAATCACTGGCAATATGGATTAATCTTTTTTTCATCAAAAAACTCAGCAGTCACTTCTGTAACGTTGTGGACACCGTAACTGCAATTACAAAAGAGCACATCTGCGTATTTCACATGAAGTAATCTGAATATCCTTGCAAAAAAAAAGAAAAACTATTAAACAAAATATTCACCAATAAAACCCCAACCCTACAAATACTCATATTTTAGAGATATGAGGAAATATACTGCTTCTCAGCGGGGCAGGAAGAAACAGGTGCTGGGATTGCATGCAGCATGTTTAAGTCAGCCTGTCCAACCAACCAACGTGGGAGCTCCGAGGCCCCGCCGAGCCTCGCAGGGTTTCCTGCCAGCTCCTCCAGCCCGAGGTGAACGTGAGCGGTTGCAGACTCTCCCAGCTGCACCCATAACTCACTGTCCAAGAGCCCTGTAATACCTTGAAAGAGCATACTGTAAAATTATGAAGGCATGCAGTTGGGGGAGTTGCAGATACAGCGTATTGAAATTAATGAGAGTAGGGTTTGGGTTTTTTTTAATTTAAATTTCATCGCAACATTACATCCCTGATGTTACTGCTTGACTTGATCATTTCATTACTTACATAGACTACAGAAAACACACCTCTAGCACTACAGAACACAAACTGCACAAACACGTGGTGCTCGGGGACATGATTTAGCGGAGGATTATTAGAGTTAGGGTAGTTTGGTTAGGTTGTGGTTGGACTTGATGATCTTTAAGGTCTTTTCCAACCCGAGCGATTCTAGGATTCTCTGATTCTTCCAGGAGCCCTTTTCTTGACTCTGTAAGAGCATCCTGAATTTATCAATCTAAGCAACTATATGAAATCATGTCATTTTTTAACTGCGTTACAATCCCAGAGCATAGCCTAGTTATAGGCCTGTCCCTGTTTTTTCCCCAGGGCTTGATAAATTGGCAAGAAACTTTTGCTATGGAAGCATAAAAATATGTTCACAGCTTGAGAAAAAAATTCCTTTTTGTTTTCAGAGAGCAGTTCACTGTAAAAGTGACTGTAAAAATCTGGCATCGCGGGATTTTATAATTACAGATTCTCAATTATGCCCAAACTAAACTTGCTCAGTGTACAAGTGAAAAGATGTTTCTTTTCTAACAATCAGACATTCTGCCAACTGCCCCTGAGAACTGAAGTCCAACCGGGTTTCTCTGGCTCATGCATCCTCATTAACACTGTATAACTCCCAGGTGTTACATCTGACCCTAGTGCCTGCTAACTGACTCTATCTGCCAACATACACAAACTGGCTTGTCCACTCCTCTTCCTGCTCACTGAGAAGAGCTCATCTACCTTCCTTCTCCCGTTTCCTTAATTAACTCAAGGAATACAGTCACTTTCTATCTGTTCTGCTAATTCAGACAGGTTGGGAAACCTTCCTCCTCCCCCACTGCTGCCCATTAGCAGTCTCTTGTGCCTCCAGGTCATGTCCCAGGTCCCACATCAGAAGGTCCGTGGATCTTCTCTTACAGCTAATAAACTTTCATTCACTCTGAGCACATTTAAGAAATTCAGGAACTAATACAAGGAGGTAAATCACATCAGCAAGCCTGAGGTTGGAGAAACAAGCTGCACTGAGATCATAAGGCGGTTGACCAAGCGAGCCACTCAGCTTCTGCATCCCCTCTAGCAACCAGAGGTAAAATAGACTTACCTGGTCTAGCACAGAAGTTAGCCATGCCCCCAATTCACTCATCTGGGAATCCACTTATTTTCCTTAAGAGTTCCTTCATATCAGGTATTTTTACCAAACTAAATCCTATCCATTTTTTTATTACAATTGTTTCTTTACACTTTTCACTGAACAGTAAAAGCTTGTTAGAATTTCTGGGGTTTACTAGCTTGGATTTCAACTTTAGTATGTGAGACAAGAATAATTCCCTGCTACCACACTGCTGGGTGGAGAAAAGCAACGAGAAATACATCTAGTATAAAATGACACTGGGGACAAACAATTCTGTACAGTGTTTTGGATGACTACTTCATGACTATAACAAGTATATTGTTTTCCACTTTCTTGTTCTTTTCCCTAGTTAAATGCATTTCATTAGAACAACAAGAAGCTCTCACACTTCTTTCCTAACACTGACTTTGTGAGGCAGTTACAATCCTAGCAGATTATCTGCAGCTTGTGTAGAAATGTGACTGTAGTGGAAACACCAGAAATGGTGTGCAGGGAAGCAGCTCAGGTGCCAAGGTGAAGCCCTACAGCACTGAGCACCAGGCTGGTAAATCACCATCTGAGTTATCTTTTCTTAAGACTAAATGTAGCTCAAGTATCACAAGCACCAATTTACAACTGGAGTTAGTAATTTTGTCTCCTGAAGCTGAATGGTAGTTAAAAATTCAAACATTGGATCTAGTGGCTGCTTAAATATTTAGCTTCTAAATGCCTAGAAATTAAAACCATGTTTAAAAAAAATCTTTCCTATAAGTGATTTAAACATTTTTAGTGCCTGAACCATTTACTCTGACAACATAATGAATGGGAGTCAGATTCCACTATGCTGTATGGAAGTCATATTTTCCTAAGGAGCAAAAGCTTTTTACTTATCTTTCCTTACTCACATTAGTTATACGATCACAGTATTGTATGCTATTAGAAATTAAAGCTAAGAAATTTACATTAACATTTAATATTCAAAACACTGAAACCTTCTTTGTGAACTCGACATCTTGAGAAATATCCAGTGTGCTAAGTTGCTCAGTACGAAGCTTTTCTTTAATACACCTCTGTACAGGTAATCAGCAAAGCTGCACTGTGATCATTTTCCAATAGAGTCTAAAAATTCTTCCTCTTCCTACTTCTTGGTCTTCGCATTTACGATTCTTATTATATTGCTTATGAATTTTTCTTTGGATTATCACAACACACACCAGAAACCTGAAATATTAGGATGCAGTTTAAGTTATTACCAATGTAATAGAAAAACAAAAGAAATGAATAAAATCGCATCCAGTTAATGAAATTCAGAAACTTAGTTTTCTGTGGAATATTATTAGCCTGCTGTGTCTGGCAATGCAGACATCACTTTATACTCAGAGAAGGAATGACTGTCATGTCTGGCAGCTGAGCAAGCATGGAGCAATCACATTACCATTTATTTCCCAATCAGATTCTGGGGAACATCACTTAAGACACTTCACTACATAAATTGTCCTGCTGTCAAGATGTGTTCCAAGGCCTTCTGGAGTTTGTGTAGCCCCCATGAGGACACAAAAAGAATATCATTTTGTGTTTCTATCACTCCATCTTCTTAATTTTACTATGACGTCCCATGCCAAGAGTTAACTGCACTAAAAACCCCAAACTTTGAATGCAAGACACACTTTTACTGCAAGCCATTTGTTCCCAATCTATACACATTCTTTACACACACTCCTTTGGAAATGACCTGTTCATGAGCAGACTGCTGCACTCTGGAGCCCTTCTGATAGCAGCAGGCTCTGTGAAGATGAACAAGTCCCAGAAGTCCTGGACAACATGCACTTCCAGGAAGCAGCCTCTTCTCCTGTGCTTCAGATCTATCTCAAATTTAGTGCAGTAAAAACACCACAATGCGAGTATATAGAAGCACAGCAGCTATCAGATACAAAACTTGAATGATTCAACAAAAATAATATAAACAAAAAGCCACATAAACTTGTTAGGAAGAGTTATACTAACTTTAAGATGGCTAGCAATGGTAAAGAATCTTTGACAAAACCAACATCACGCACAAAGCCAATGCTTTCTGTAATGGGAATAATTAAATCCATCAACATGCTTATCAATAGATAATCTAATTTTTATATACTGGCTTTAATCTGTTCTGTCACATTAAGCAGCAAGGCGTTAGAAGTCAGTATTTTTCACACTCAAATGCAGTATCACTCTGCCTTCTCGTGCACGACAACAAAAGCGGACACTGAATGAGAGCTGAAGAAAGCAGAAGTGAAGCAAACCTGAAACGCTGAACATTCCTCACTGTATGTACCAAAGAAACTGTTTCTAAGACTAACAGCAAGACAAGATGACAGTACTTAAACAATACAGCCTTAGCACTTTGAAACTGCATTGTTTTGCCTGAAATGACGTATATTTTGAAAGAGCTTTTCTGTGTTTTTTTTTCTGATGCATTAAATAAATTAAAGATGATACAAGAGCACGACTGACAGGATGCAGCCATTCACAAATCTGCGAGGAAACCGAGAAGCAGATATAAAATGGTATGTTGGATCCCTAATCAGTGCATACATGTAAATAATGAACTGGGACCCACAGCAGGCTGGCAGCTGGTTCTAAGGTTACTGGAGACAGAGCAGGGACCTGGAGGTGTGCAGGGCTGCATTTGTGAGCTCTATCAGACGGCCAGCCCTCTGTTTCCAAATATTTAAGTATCTTTAAGTAATGGAACTTGTACTTGCACACTGCTGGATGCATTACTCATGTAAGTTCACTCATTATGAGGCATCTAGGTCCAAAAGTGATCTACACAGCGTGCTCAGCTGAACGTTCATGTTCAACAACGTTCATAAACAAAAACAGTTTTATATAAGTTAGCATTGTAAAGCATTTAAATAGTTCTGCTTTTATTAGGCAGCTGTGCTATGCCTAAAAAACTGATGAATTATTTATCCTCGGGAGACCACTAACAATCCTCCACACTAAAGGCTGTGCCAGCACCTCCACAAGAAGACTCTACTCACAGAGATGTGTGAGCCAACCAAAAAGAACAATGACCCTGAAGTACAACTTTGTATTGAAAACTAAGAAAATGACCTTGAATGCTTAAAGAAACAGCACTAATTCTTAGTTCTTAAAAAGAAACAGAACAAAAAAAAATCAGTTTTATATTGCTTCAGTGTTTATTAATAAAGAAATTGGATATAACTATTCAGTATTATTTGTAAAGCAAATAGAACTGGCAGCACACTCCACACGATAGATGTTAAGATGATATGCCTCAAAGCCTTTCAAAAAAGATTTCACACAGCCTAATGTGCACCAACAGAAAATTAAAGGTTAAAGATGTTTTGTTATTCAGCAGGAAGAACTTCTAAAACAGCATTCCTAAAACACACCTAGAATCTAATCAGAAGTGATTGGGGGTGAAGTCAGCAGTAAAGTGATACGATATACTGATATTACTAATTGTAGAAATACTGAGTATTTCTATGATCTCTCTCCAGGAATCAACTGCTCCAACCCATCCTCGTAATGTAACAAATAACATGATCATTGATTTGTAGCAGCTTTAGAAAACACTTCTTTATTTTCTCACCACATGGAGTAGTGATCTTTCTAAATCAGATGGTAACAGTCTTAGCAGCACAGACTAAGAATCCCTGCATGACTTCTCTTCGTTTTGTAGATTCCTGTTTCCTCTCACATACCAGTATTATGTTTGCTTTAATGAATTAATAAATACTAATAGTCTACAGAATAATGAACTGCCATAGTCTATCAAAATTCTACCTAGCAATGGTCACATATGACTAGAAACATGGGAAGCCAAAGATAAAATTCTGAAAAGAGCGTAGCTCACCTGATGTCATTTTTTGACTAAGAGAGAAACATGTGCCAAAACGTCAGAACAGACTTCACTGCTCTAGCAAGCACAGCAGTGAACTTGTTAGAGATCAACATTACTAAATAGGGCATATGAAACAAACATAAGCAGTGACACACATCGTGCTGTGGGAAAGGGCGACCTAACTTTGTGAGGGACTGCACAGCCATTACAGCCATTTCTGGGATTCATTCCAATGGAGCTGTGTCCAGTAACCACCTCCATCATACACAACAAGCAACACTGAAACCATCTAGCAGTCCTTTACCTTTGACGTTCAAGCTATGGCACTAACAATTTATCTTCATTCTTGCTTAAGCTAACAAATTTTACTTTACAAGTGCAGCTGACTGGTGTCAGGCACCGGTTCTACCAACACAGCTCAATAAGCTATAAGCAGCTCAAAAGCAACACATGGTTTTGCAACAGCCTCTCTAACGGGTTGATCACCACATATACTAAATGTTAATAATTCCTAAAATTTAACATCAGCTGCTCCTTAGGCTCCAGCTAGCCAGTAACTGATGTTTATATGAGCATTGTTCGTATGGGCTACAGTGAATCCCAGTAAGATGTGCTTGTTTTCCCTCCACTATTCCATCTCCCATACTTCTTAGTAAGTACATAACACATTTATTGCTTGAACTTGAGATAAAGTGAAACCAGTATTCGGTAGGCAGCACAAGCTTTATTTTATTTCCTTTACATGATGGAAGTGCTATTTTGTAAGTTATTTTTATTTAATGTATCTCTCTCCACATGTGTACGTATATAGATATACATACGCACTCGTGTTCTATACATAGAAAACAAACCATACAGACACACACACACGCACATATAGATATATAAGATATGCATACACACACTACATATAATGTTTTGTACAGAGCTCACACCTATCAATCCAGATTCCCAGATCTGGAATTTGATCAGACTAGTAACAACCTGTCAGCTTTAAATATTGGACTATTTGTTTCCCTGTGTCCAGTGCCTAAGATCTTGTTAATTACCTAAACTCCCTTTCTGTAGGTCTTGTTAATTACCCGTCTCCTGTCTCAGTGGACCTTGTTAATAACTAATCCAATCTCTCTAAAAAGGTCCTAATAACACATTAAAATTAAAGATGCGTTTCTCTTAGCACTTGTCAAGTGGTGTAAATTGAGAAATTTTCACATCAGTTTATTAGCCTACTGTAGTGTATTTTCCTAAACATAAACAATTTCTGAGAAATGGTGCATAAGGTTTGGTCACTGCAAAGAAAAAAATCTTTGTTTGCAAAGATTACTGTCAATTTCTGTAACTGTGTTCAGTACAAAATCCACGTGGCTACTGACTGCAAGTTAACCACTTGAAAGCCGAGACCACAGAACTAATTGTGAGTGAATGTGTTTAAAGATAATGTTAAGCTCTGCTGGGGAGCTCCACCAGCCTGCAGTCAGTGATGTTACGAGCTGCAGCTCTGCACATAAATTGTTGCTTGGTCAAGACTATCCAACCAAATCAGTTCAGACGGACTTAAGGCAAGACCCAAGGCCCAACAAACTTGCTGAAAAGCTGCTTTACAATGTTATTCACTGTATAGAGATATCAGGATCAAGACACGCATGGCCATGCAGCTAGCAACCGAAGAAACAATACAGCATGAAAAGAACTGGGTTTTCTTACCTGTGCATTAAAACACAACCTCATCCTTTTACCTGTTTACAACCATTTGACACTCTGCTTTACTCTACATTTGAGCACTGGAAGAATAATCTCCCACCAGAAATCTAATGACAGTGATTAGAGATGCTGCTGCCCACCAAATGTCCAATCTGTCCCTCTGCCACAGCCATGCTGCAGAAAGGAATGCATGCCTACATCTCTGCTGTCTTAACGCTGCCCAGATTCATAACTTCTGCTATTGACAAAAGTGGTCTTTGCCTTGATGGCAAGTCTAGAACAATGGTAATACAGCAACAAAAACATTTAAACACAAATGCATAACCACGAGTTCTACTGGTAGTATTTTGTACATCCACTGATTCCTAACCTAAAATTTGTCACCTTGCTCTAAAGAGATTATTAGCCAGGCAAAGTCAAACGTCAGGTGTCCTAAAGCAGTTAACCAAACTGACCTTGATAAAAATAATAATTAAAAAAGAAAACAAATCTAGAAATGATACAAGTAGCAGAAGGAGCCTCTAATGATGGTGCTGACTATAAGCATGCTGATTAAAAGAGATGACTGCTGAAATGTTTATTATTACAAAGACAGGTACGGTCGGTATGTAGGTTATATAGATCCCAGCTATGCAGGGAGGCAAGAATGCGAAGAAAGGATAAAAGGATCCAGGAAAGAAGAATCATTGAAACTAAATGAGAACAAAAGAGAAAGAAAAGAGGTACAGAGGTGTCTCCAAACTGAGACCTCCTTCAATTTAAGGTAAACGTACAGTGATGGTTCATAACGACTGGATTACACTCATGAGGTTGTATAAACCCTGTGAGATCTTGTTAACGAGGTGACAGAGGAAAAAAAACCCAAACTAGTCTCCTGTGGCTGACTTGAGGTATAAATATATATTAAAAGGCTTCTAATTTATCTATTTATACATATTACTGGCCTGGACTGGTTGGTTTAGTGGTTTGTGGGTTTGGGGATGAGGAGGTGTATTGGGAGCGCACGGAATTTTCTTGTTTACTTCCTCCAGTTTGTACTACCAGCCCCAGCCTGGTCCCATGGCCTAACCACACATCTTCCTGTTCATCTTCACCAGACAGGAATCCATAACCGTTCCATCATTCAAAGCAAGGCATAACTACATAGGGATAACTGGGAGACGGACTGCAAAGCACACTCCTCACCCACCCCAGAACACCGATTTTGGACACACCTTACTAAAACGTGCCGCCTGTTTTACTTGCAAGATGGTATCCATCAAAAAGCTTAATAGCATGCTGAGTAAATAAACAGCAACGCAAAATCCGAATTCCCCATGTGTGCTTCCTGCATGCTGAATTTGTTACTCAACCTCATTTATTTTGTGCTCACAGATTTATACAATTCTTTCCTCACAGTATTACTAACTCCAAAAATTAAAAATGGATTCTATTCAACAAATCCTCTGCAGATAAAAGGTAAACTTAAAACTGTAAACTTATTAAATATGCACATTTTGAATTAGTTTCTGCTTCAAAAGAAAATCATTGTTCAAGATACATATGAAAGAAAGTGAACTTTTTTTTAAATGATGCTCACAGACCATAATAGTGGAGGGTGGAAAAGCTTATAACGTAAATTACTGCATGATACATACTGTTCCAGAGCAGCTGACTTATAAAAACGGTCATAATGTTTTCTACTTCTGGCTTTTTGGAAATAACAAAAACTTCTGATAAAACAGATAGCTATGTTTACATAAAAGTCAAGAACCAGTAAAAGAGACTCACAGAAGAAGAGGGAACGAAAGACCAGAACCCTTCTGAATGGGCACTGTGATGAGCTTTTTAATTGCAAAACAAAGAGGAAACAAGTCCATCGTGATTACTGTTTAAGATTTATATTTATCAAGATCTGTTGCATTCAAGAACTTCAAAAGATTTGACTACTGATATCTAGCATCTGCCCGAACACATTTTTTCATTTAAAAAAATATTAAATGCTATGTAATTTTAATTGTTATTTAAATTAGTTCTGCTTAAAGGAGATTATTTAAATGAAAGTTTAACTTCTGACAAACCAAGCTACATCCTAACCTCACTTTAATCTAGAGAAATCCTTTATTAAATAAATAATATTCTAAGACTCTGGCTGTAAATACGTTATTTAAGACAGTAGAACTGGCTTGACTTGTAGGAGGCACTAAGAAGATGAGTCACTGAAGTCTGTATGAGCTTGTAGACAACTAATCCTTTCTACAGTTGGCCCATTTCAGTTTATCTAATTCACAACCAAGATTAGTTTTGTTGAGAAAATGATTTGAAGTTTAGAACAGAAGTGCATGTATTCTAACCTACGAATAAAAAGAAGTTGGGATACAATAAGATTGGTCTGTTAATTAAGCTCTGACATTAATGTACAGAAAATATTTAGGAATGCAAATGAATAAAAATAATTACCTGATTAATCATGAACACTGGTTATAGAATATGTAGTGTGTGCATATACATCTGTGTTTATAGTCTATCTAGTAAACAAAAGCCAAAAGTGAAGTGAAATGTATATATATATATTTTAATTTAAGGAGAACAAGTAAACTGTTGATAAGCAAACAAAGATTAAAATAGATTATTTAAATCAAAGTTTCTTATCAACCCCTGTAACTCAAATCATTTTGTTTAGCATATAAACTGCTGCCTGGTATAAGGCCTTGAATACACATGAACTCAGGAAAGCTACAGTGAGCCAAATGATTCCAGGCATGATAAGGGCCAGGCAGATGCTCTCATTTAGAAACAGAATGGTCTCTAGTTCTTGCGGTTTAACATATAGAATCTAAGCCCATTTTTTCCAAAGCATTTGCTTTCATTACTCAAATCTTTTATTTATTCTGTTCCATCTTATCCTTACAATTAAAACTTTTCCCTCTCAAACCTTGCCTTAGACTGAAGGTAGTGCAATAGCCAGCAATGAGCAAGGTTTTCCGCATATGCAAACCCAAGAAGAGTCACAGTACTAGTACATTTACTAATATAAATGTAACTTCTAAATAAAATACAGAATGAAAAGGTTAAATTACATTAAAGGCTCATAAATGTTACTTAGTAACGGATTAGCAATGATAAAAATATATGATATGAAGCACAAAGACTGCGTCCCTCAACACTTCACATTTTCATTTATATAACATGCTCAAGATAGCAGATCAAAATACAGCCAATACCTACCTTGAAGATGGCAACATGCTTCTAGGCTTGAAGTTTGTCATGAACGGATTAGTCGACTCATAATCAAAACTCTCCTGATGAGTTTCACCGAATGCACCCGGTGACTTCAAGTCAGTGGAGCTCTCTGATCCCCCATTGCTAAGTTTATCTGACCTCCTGCTATCTTTTTTGCCAGTCACTCTTTCAAAAAGACTAACTTTCTCTTTTTTCTCCTTTCTAATTTCCTTTTTGATTTCAACAGGTTTGGAAAACAGATTTATGTTTTGATCCCACGTCGCTGGGCTTTCTTCAAATGGATTCTTCTGTCTTGGCAGTGTAGCGAATTTTTGGGGTAACGAAGCACTCACGTTGGTAAATGGGTCACTTTGTGCTTCCAGTGCAGTTTCATCAGCCGTGCTGTCCAGTTGGTTCATTTTAGAAGTATCAACACTTAATGTCCTTCTGTGCGGGGATTTTAGACTCCCTGCAAACAACCTGGCATTAGTACGTTATCGATGAGATACTACAGCATAGTTCATACCACAGAGAAACCGTTTTAGCTTCGCTATAGAAGGTCTGAAAGTGAGTTTCAGCCTGAAACACCCTTGAATAACGAATCTATTTTTAAAACATCAACAGCTCTGGCATTGCCTTTGTGGTATTGAAATGTTTAAGGAAGAAACTACAGCATTTTTTAATTTTCTGTATGAGAACTAGGTTCTATAAGGAATGCAGCTGTAGCCAGAAAGTGACAGTTATCTATTGTGTAAAAACTTTGAGTGATGCAAAGCGTTTTCATTTCTTTGCATAAATCAGGTTTAAAACTTTGGGGATCGTTTTTAACTTTTTAAAAAGACTTATTCTTCAGACTGTATTGCTTTGCCTAGAGTTCTCTCTTGAATGCAATGTTTCATTACAACACACTCTCAAAATAAGGACACGAGAAAAATTAAAAATTATAATACATTATGACCAATGTAAAGTTACTCCCTGTGGTCTTAACGGCATTTACAAGTTACTTCCAACTAATGGAAGAGAAAAACAGGCCAGTAATAATTCATTATTTTTATGGCCTTATAATTGTGTCATAAACTAAAGAAACAGACTTTCGCATGCTCTAGAAGCAGTGAATTATAACTGTAATGGTCATGATTGAGTAGCATGAGTTTTACTTACCTCCTTCATCAACTGAACCAAAAGATTCTAGCTGACGCTTGAAGAGATGAGAGTAGCCAACTGTGCTGGACTTTAATTTTTCTGAGGAGACATGTGATCCTGTTAAATCTGACATCGAATGAGCTGAAGATAGCCTCTGAGGTCCCAAAAGGAAAGGCTTTTTTGGTTTTGATTTCATTTGCACGTCACCACTGCATACCTCTACGTTTGCATCAGGTATGTGAGTACTTGGAATGATTGCAGATGATGTATCTGAAAACGTCCCATCATTTTTTCGACCCTTCATTTTGTCTTTTAGTTTAGCAAAAGGGGATTTGGTTTTGTCCTTCATTGACAAATCGAACATGCTTGCTGTCATGTTATTCCTCATAAACTGAATATTGACCTTTATTTCTCCTCTGTCTTTGGTTCTTTTCCCTTGTCTGGACTCTAGGTGAAACCACCTTAAATGAGAAAAAGAGGAAGTTAAGTTGTTTTCTCTGGAAGCCAGCAATTCAAATCTAGTTAGTTTATTAATGTCTGGCTAGTATAATCAAAAATATGAAAGCCAACTTCCATACCAAAAATCAAAACATTCCCATATTGAAAAACTTTTTGGTCCACACTTGGTTTTGAAAGAGGACACATGCAATAACTAGGAAGCAGGAAGCTCTCTGCTCTGTTCACTTCAAGAATCCTAGTCAACTCAGTGGAAGCTTACTAAACTTCACTGAAGCTAAGGTGATCACATCTGCTTACAAAGAAGAACTTGTATCTAATATTTATTACAGAAACAAATAAGGAAATATCCAAGACCTTGGAATGATTTACACTCGACCACCATTTCGGTTTTGCAGCTGCAACCCCTGTCACAAACACCAGTGGCAGAATAGCATCAGTGTATCCAACACTGCCCTTCATTGCAGGTAACCAGTAGGATTAACTTCAGCAGCGTCTCCACAGGCTTTGGAAACATAATGCAAACATCCAATTGAAGAGGTCACTCGTTTCAAAAAGATATGTGTTTCTTCAGTTTCAGCAAAGACCTTATCATTAACCAGACGTCTGACTACTTGCCCTTCTTGCTCCTCCGTCTATTGGACGCACCAGTAGAACTAAGACTCAGTCGCCCATGCACAGCCTTACCTAAGCGAACGACTGACCTTCTCCCCACTCATCATCAGTAGTTTCTTCCTATTTCAAAAGGGGCACCAGGGCACATTTCCAACTTTCCAGTTCCACAGAAGTGCTCTAAACACATCTGCGTATGTTCTCATTGCTGTTCTTTCTCCTTTTGGAGGACATGAGAGCTTTTCTTATACTTCTTCCCACACATGAAAAATATTAAATGATTTCTTTGGTTGGCATCATTAAGGAAAAGAAATAACACTACTTCTCAACCTTCCTGAAGAGGTTTGGGAAGGGTAAGACAAGTCATCCAAAGGACAAGTTCTTCCACCTGCCTCGAGGTGATGCTGAATTAGAAGCCCTGGAAAAATCTCTTATAAATTTTATGGAATCATTAATTTTGAAACTATCTAACAGGTTCTAACTCATATATCCAGCACTCTGGTTACACAAGTTAGATGAGTAAAAAGGTTCAGCTAAATATCAAGTAGCAACAGCCTCCTGTTACTGCTTTACCACTCCTTCTGGGAACACACTGTCAGTAGAAATGCATGCACGCACACCAACACAAGAGTACATTATCATGATGAAGTAACTTTTGAACTGGAGACTAAGAAATGAAATTGCCTATCAACACAGATGCAAAATTGATTATGCAGTAATACATACATTATTCAGTACTGTCAAATACACAAAACAAGGTCAGGGAAGGAGAAAAATAGCCCTCAATTTCCTTTCAGATTTCATAAATATATTTAAAGGTGACAGAAGAAATCAAGTTTTCAGGGAAATATACTATTTTTTTTGAGTTGACAAAGGTGACCTTCCAAAGAAATAATGAAAGGATAAAGAGTATTGTGACTGTTGCCTTGTGATATCCAAGACGTTTTATATGCCACTCTAAAGCGGGGTAATTAAGAAATATCAGACAATCTCTGTCCTGATAATAACCCCAGACCAAGAGATCAAGAAGCTCAAAAAGGCAGGACATCAATGAAGGACAATTCAACTTCTAGGAAGATAGTTTTCCTTCTGTTGTGAGTTAACTTCATTTACGTGTTTTATATGAAATGCAAAAACTGAATGTTAAGTGTCTGAAGAAGATGGGATCGTTTTTCACTTTACTTACTAAGATTTCACTTCTTGGTAACTGAGTCCAGAAACTCCTTAATTCATCTACAGAGTCTTTAAAGGAAACACACAACAGAATCAAGAGTAAACCTTTTTTTACAGTATCACAAAAAAAAAAAAAAAATGGAAAGACAACTTTGTTTAAAAGAAAATATGTTCTTATATTCGCTCAAAAAAATAACAAGAATGAAAAAAAACCACCCCACAAACATAACAAGCGAGCTCTTGCTTATAAATTTCCAAAGGTCTGGTCTGTGTGAAAGGAAACAAAAAAAACCCACCAAAAAACACTGAGCAAGTCCTGTGCGGGATTGCTTACACAGTCCCTAAATATAAATACATATAAGGCTTACGGGTGTTTCAGTAGGCTTAACAGGCAGAGAGGACTTCGTTTTTTGACATTCAAATTCATTAGCTCACCCTGCAATGTAAGGAAATGCATTCCCTTTCCCTCCTCTCGTATCTTTTAAACATTCATACTGCATCTCTGATAAGATTCATGAATTTTCATGTTTCTAGTTAGGAATTACTGAAACTTCAAACTGATGTTTGACACTGGTTAACTGATTTAGAACAACATCAACAGCTTCTTAAGATTTTACTATGTTGAAGAAAGCCTTTTCATTTAAAACTAAATTTGACCCAATTGTTGGCATTCTTATCGTGAATTAACAAGTCTGTTAATACTATCAAAACCTCCTTGTTAACGACGTATCCACACATGCCATTTTGATATTTACCAGGTCTGTAGAACTTCCATACACAAAAACTACATTGCCTTTTGTGGTTTGTACATCTATTTTCCAAGCAGGCTCTGAAGGACTTCACACCAAGGTAAGTTCAGCTGGGAAAACAAAGTTAACTCTTCTCACTTCAATAAGACAGTGAAGACGTGTAAAGGACCGGACCCCATATGCGGTGGTACCACATTCTGCACTACTTCTGATCCCAGTGGAATTCAATCATCAACTCTTTAGCAAAATTCCTCTGGACTTCAGTGGAATTTCTATTTGAGAAGTGATTGCTGGGTCAGGTCTTTGTATAAAACACATATATTCAATCGTTACAGGCACGTAAAGGTGGGTTTTTTTTTTGTTACATTGGAGATTTTATCTTGAATCACTTACAATGAAGGGTCCATATGCTTCTGCTCATACAAGACAATATGAGAAGCACTCTCAATGATTTCCTTCATATTCAACAACAAATAATTATTACTTTTTATTATTTTTTAAACAGATGAGAACAAATGCAAGGAATGCATTTGTGTGGAGCTGCACATGAGTGAGTAACTGAGTCTGTAAATGTTTCTTATTAGAATCTGTTTCTACAACACATGGGCGTGAGCAACAAATAGAACAACAGTACTGTACATAATAGAAAAAGAATTGGAAAATGAAGTCCACTGTTTTCAGATAACATTTGGGTCCCAAAATACTAAATTCCACTATACCACTGCCAATTTAAAGAATTGTAATGTATTATAAAAGCCAATAAAACTTGCTATTTTGGTTTTGTTTACAGTACTTTTAGCCACAATAAATACTCCATTTGTCAGGCTGCCATAAGCTTATTCTATAGAAAGCCTGCACAAAGTAGGAAAATAGCCAATAACGCACGAAAAAAAACAGGGTGGCTTTTATGAGAGCAGATGCCCTTTTATTTAATAACCAAATATTACATCCAGTCTTGCAGACAGTCTTTATTTAAACAGACCTTGTACAAAGTCTGGCAAATTTTCCTAACTTCAAAGGGAGCCCTATTGCCTTCTGAACCACATTCGTACTGCTTGCTCTCACCTTCCAGTGTTCTGTAGGACAACGTCCATACACCCTCTAATTTCTCCTTTTTCCCTATGGTTTCCATTAGAACAACCATTCCTTCTTTTTCTCATATGGCTTTGAGTGTGCTAATGGGCTTTCCCTCTCTTGCACAGGTTTCTGATCATTTTTATTTTGTAAGTATAATATAAACTCACTCTGCATGCTGGCAGGACCTTCTGACTCAGTTTCCTTGCCAACGCCAAAGAGGTGAACTAACAGAGGAATTTTCTCCCTCATTTCACTGCTTCTCAAATACATTCTTCTGCTTTCACTCTGTAAACACCTACCGAGTTGATCTAATGGCATTTTGCTTTAATTTTTAGGTTACACTCAAAGATTTCTTGCAAAATCCTGATTTTAATTCCCAAATCACTGAATGAACTCTGCAAAAGGCCAAGCAATCAGAGCACCTACAAGGTTGCTAACCTTGACAGTATAGTTAAAACCAGCAGCCTGATCTGCTAAGCAATTCTGCTACACCATTACAAGGAGGTCAGCAGGTACCTATAAATTCACCCCTAAAATGATCATCAAAATCCCAATGAGTGAACATGACCATCAGCTGTCATGGGAAAGAACTGCTACTTCATGTTAGATGATGTATGCTCAAGTTAGGCACGCTGAAGACACTTACTTCACAAAATCCCACTAACACAAATGTTAGATTTATCCAGCTAATGGTTAAGAAAACAACATTCAAAGCCGAGAATTGTCTAACATACTCATTATTAGCAAATTAATTTAAATACAAAATTCAGAAACCATTTTTTTTCCCCCAGTAAGTCAATTAGGTATCATATCAGGATATTGGCCAAAGAGGTGGAAAAGTAGGAAAACGCCATACACAGCGTATGAGGGGAAATGAAGAAGAAAATGGATTACTTATTAAGATAAGTGATGACATTCACAAAGATGAATATTATTACTTTCTGGAAGCCAAATGAAATGAGATATACAAAGTAGAGTTTAAAAATAAATATTACAGACTGACATTTAGCACCACAAAACATATGGGAACTGACACACATCACAATGCCCTTACTAAGGGGCTCACTAACATCAGCTGGAATCAAAGTAATGACGTGGCCTTCGTTTACACTGCTTATTATTTTGCTTAAAAACTACGTGTGAAAACTTTTATTTTAGAAACAAAGTAACTGAAGTGATGAGAATTAAGGCCAGCTATTGCAGCTTTGTGTAAGCATGTGTGTGCACAGAAAATGGAGTGCAAGCATTTCAATCCAGATGGCACTCAGCCTCCGAGTCAGAATTATGACTTAGTGTATATGCTCACATTTGCTGCCGAAATGTAAATGCTGGAAATACTGCTAGATCTTTTTAGAATACTGCTATAATCTCACACAGCTACAACTACTTTTTGCTCTTCTGCTTTTTGTAACCATCTTTCCTCTGTTCCCCACTACTAACTTCCCCTCTTCTCTGTTTCATTTCCTGAGCGCTACCATGAAGGCAACAGAGCAAATCTGTATGGACCAGCCAGGCTGCTCATTATTTCTGTGGATTATTTCTTGCGCATTGATTTTTAAAAAGCTCTGTTCATCAGCAAGCAGTGAGCCCGTGACAACCTGTTTATCAGCAGCTGTCTGCTTACTCATCACTCAAGCTGCATTTGAAGCCACCCACCCTCCTACTTCTGCTGCTGCAGATGCGGGCAGGGCAGAGGCGATCGAAGGGGAACCTTTCTGTGTAAGAGGGGGGGCTGCCAAGAAGGAATTCACATTAATTTGGGGGAAGTCACAATGTTTTCATACCTTTCAGGAAGCTCAGTAGTCATAAGGAAAAGTGCTTACAATAGAGTAGTATTGATCAGTTCACTCATTAGGTTTTTTTTATTCATTTCATGAGTTGCTTGTGATTATTTTATACGACTGATGTCAGCTGAAGAGAAACATCTTAGATAAGGCCAAGATTCCTTTACTGTATTATGCTCAAATAGGCATTTTTGTCAATACTGCTGCAATGTGGAGGTGAGAAGGGGAGGCTGTGCTATTACAGAAACCAGGGATAGGAGGAATTAAGTCACAAATCAAAGAGGTCTCCTCCAACAAAATTTCTGTAAGAAGTAATAACTATCACCGCCTGCCTCCCTCTGCATTCTGCATTCCAGAGCAGTGCTGCATCTTGCATCAGCTGAACGTGGAATAAAATCAGCTCTCCAAGAAAGCCAGCGAAGGAATGGGCAATAAACAGGGTGGAGTTAGAGGGCAGCAAGGACCAAATGAGTGCTGATGAAATAAGTAACGTTGTGGTAAACGCTAGCAGAAATTACTTGTTCTATTGCTGGGCACATCAGCACGCAGGAGGAAAATAACTGAGCACACTCATTAAGAAAAGCTATTGAAAAATACTGCAGTAAATTAAAACACATCAGTAAAAGGCTATTTTGTGCTCTATGGTAATTCAAAAACTTGCCTGGTGTTAAGCATTGTTCAATCATCAGCAGTATTAAGGCAGTGATGAATAATAACTGAGTTGAAATGATTACAAATACATATTGTTTTACAAATGTATGCTTTAAAACAACAGATTCATTTAACGTCGTTTAAATTTCAACTGCAAGAGCAGAAGAGGTGCATTTATTCAAAATGATGTGTTTACCAATTAAAATAGGAAAGAAAGCCATAGGATTCTCCTGCAAACAATTAAAAGATGGCAGAAATCTAAGGGCAGAAACGTCATGCTCAACGTATCTCCAATAAAGCCGTATCTCCCACGCTCAACAGTTAAGTCAAGTCGTTAAAAACAGCTCAGTACAAACTCTCAGCATCTGGACCTAGCTTGCAACTCAAGAGAAAAGAACAGAGCAAGTTAAAGAGCCTGCCCATTTCTAACTACAAGCAGAGCTGCCAGAGACACACTTACGAAGGTACCACAGGGTGATGGCACTTCTTCCACCAGGACAAAGAAAAAATAAGCAGAGATCCTGCACGTGCTTTGGCTGAGGTCTCAGGAAGAAACCTAACGAGTGACCATCTGAGCCACATCTGCATCTAACTGTTCCAGGAGTCCTCACTTCTAAGAAATGGAAAAATCACCAGTTTCAGGAAGAAAAAGGATGCATACAGAATTTTCATTATTGAATTACAGTAGATACATTGCTTTGTTTCATTAAATGTTGTTCCAGAGCACAATCTTACCGCAAGGCCTCTAACTAAAAACTTTGCTGTATGAAGTCTTTCTCTTACAGTGTCACAAGCAACACAGCAAACAAATGTTACAGAGAAAGAAGGATTATTGCTCTCCAATACGTTTTTCAAGTTGAGGTGAATTCTTGAATGTAATGCTTCCAAATTATAAAATATGAACTAAAACAAAATACAAAAAGCTGGATGTCACACAGCCCACACTCTTCAATTCTAGGAATTCAGAATCAGCTGGTAGCCTTCACTTCTCATACCTCCTTACTAAGAAAGCTCTGGGGAATTGCTGACAGGATTCAGCATTGTGCAGAATATTAAATATCTTTTTTGCAATACCCCGGTGACTCTCGAGTCTGTCTCTTACAGCACCATATGTACAGCTGTGTTGGAAAGAGGAAGCTATTAAATATATTAAAAAGTAGAAATATTACCAATAGACACTTCATCAAATAACTGGATCTCATTCATCCCCAAACAAAGCAAGAAATGTTAAGGTTACATCAACATAAGAAAATAACTCTGGATTTAATAACACCGCGAGCCTGTTGAACATATTTGAAAGTAAAAACATTGCTTAATAAAACAGATTAGTGTTTCTGAAACAATGAGTACAGCTTTCAACCATCAGAACGCTTCAGTAATAAAGACATTGGACTCAGTCTTAAAAGGCACTGGGTATCTCAGTTCCCACAGCGCGGTCACGGCTAGATGCTCTTCAGCTCCAATATATTACCTTTTGTTTATTGCCAACTCAGGACCAGGAATATTTTGTATCGAAAAGGATTTAATAAAAGGGAAAAGAGAAAGAGCATTTTGTTTGGGATCACATTTGTGAATGTATTTTTGAAAGTCTGCCCTCCTCGCACATACAAACACTGCATCTACCTCTCCAACTAGTGCTTATGAGAAACAGCAGCAACACCCATGTGCTGCACGAAGGCACCAGAAGTAGACAACCATGGTAACTTTACAAAAATACCTGAATGCTTGAGGACTGAATTCTTTTTTCCACAATCATTTCCCTTTTTTTTCCCTAGGTTTTTTATGCACATAAAGACCTCGATAGGAAAAGTGGATTTCCAATGGCTGTACCTTGTAAGAATTTAAACTGGCAGTAAGAGAGCGTGTGCTGTCCAGGCTGCCAGTAACCACCCAGCCACGCTTTTACACGTATATAAGACTTTTACAAGTAGGGCTGTTAGGCTCTAGAAGCCTAACACCCATCAGCTTTTAATAAGATTTCCAATCTTAAATGCTCAAGTAACTTCTGAAAATAGGTCTTAGGCTGTTTGTAAAAGTCTCCCAAGGGGCCCCAACCTCCTGCAGTACGGCTCACGGGCAGCTCGGAGAGACCAGCAGGTTCTGTGGCAGCCTGGGGAGGCATCACTGCACATTCATGCAGCGTGAGCTCTTCTCTCACACTTCAGAGAAAGAAAGAATAAAGAACACATACGAAACCACACTAAACAGAACTTCCTATAAAAAAATACTGACAGGCTCTGCATATTTACTTCACTGCAACAAGCACTGTGTCTGTTCTGCCAGTTACACCTTTTTTTTTGCGATGGTTTTGTAACACTCCAGCATCACTGTTAGTAAAATTGATGCTAAGTGTACGGTTCCCCAAAGGAAAATATTATTCATAGTAATACATGAATAATTTACATATTTTCCTCCAGCTTGTGAATACATATTTTCATCTAGATTGACAAAGTTTTTACTTCTAGTAGCGTTTTTACATTATTCAGTCACCCTTTTCCTGCAGAGCACTGAGGTGTTTAACCTAAAGCAGTTGTCTACTGACTTGCAAGATAATTACAACTGATGATTAAAGAGTACTTAATATCCATGTCTAAAGAGCACTGAAACTTCTTGAACCCAATGTAAACAGAAATTAAGAGCCTAAAGCTACAGGCATTACCACGTATTGCATAAAGATAACTGTACTGCTGTTGGTTTGCCCTTAAAAAGATAAGCAATTAAAAAGTATATTACTTCATACCATAAACCCACAAGAGATTCTGTAAGGATGCTTTGCTCTCTAGTATATGTTTAGTGAGCATATCATTTTGTTAAAAAATTAAAGGGAAAAAAAACAAGCAATCCAAAGACAGCTTTGACCTGTCTTCAGTGCTCCTTCAACCTCAACCACCGCTGCACATAAGCAGAGCCAGGTTTTGGGATGGCTTTCAGGCACTGATCAGCATGATCTGGCTAATACTGCTGCACTGACTGCTGTCTCCAACTGTCTGCTCTGACTCTGCTGGAGGTTGACGCCTCCACAGCACAGTCAGCAAAAGATAAATGATGCCAGAGTCTTAGTCACTTTGATGCAAAGTCCAGCATCTTACCGTAAACCCACCACTGCGAACACAAGAAATACCAGACTTCAGTTTTAACAGCTGAGGTTTGGGCACAGGATCCCTTCTACTCTACAGATGAGGTATTAACAACTAGAGGTGAAGAGGAAATACACCTGGGAATTAACTTTTAGCCAGTGTAGAACATCTCTGTCTACACATTGCTAGCCTAGAAGCCTCCATGCTGTTCTTGTGCTACTTCTGTGGGGCATGCCTACCTACAACAAACAGTCCCAGGCATACTAACAGTACGCTTACACCTATATAGTTTATTCTCACAAACTTTGAAGGATAAATTACACTGGTACCAAATATCTTTGTGCAACCATATCCTCACCAGAGATGCCAACAATTTTACTAGTTCAGTTGAGAAACATTCACAAAAAAAACCCACAACAGTTTGACATATTTGCTGTTCAGCCTAATACACTGCTGTGATACTTATATTTCTTGTTTTCTTGCATTCTGGTGTTATAATTTGCTGGCAAATGACAACTTTATTCAACAAATGATTCTGTATGTAATGATGGAGGCTACTACAATAGTAGCACTTTCTCTTCTGTCTTCTCCACAGAGGCCTGCTATAGCAAAGATCACGGCCTAGGACTAATCAGGATCAGAAAAGCACTGCACTGCTGTGGCAAGCCTTCATAAGTCACAGTTCAGTGGCAACTAAAACATAAATAAAAAATATTGAAAGACACTTGGTTGCAGGAGTTGATGAAAAGCATTTTTAGAAAGAATGACATCAGGCTTCAAGAGACACTGAGTCTTATACGTGGTTCAAACTGGGGCACATGTTGAATGGGGATATTGCCTTGAGCAGATGGAGAAAAAAAATCATTAGAAATACAGATTGCAATGAGTTCACATTGTACATAACAATCTGTCAAAGAATGTTAATGTTATTGACAGCCCTGCCCTGTGCAGGATGACCGCTGTGATTACAGAGAACTTCTCAGTCCCCAGTGACATAACTGTACATCCCTGGGGCTTTGAACACCACAGAAGAAAGAAACGTCCCAATTTCATTTCCAAATACTGTGATATCCAGGCTTCTATTTCTGCCCTCCTCCAAAGTGCAAGTATACAAAGCAAACAAACCACAACTAAAACAAAGAAACAACTAACACTTACTCTGTTTTCCTTCTTTGCTTGTCCTCAAATACATCGTTCAGACTTATGGCCACCTGTCCCAGGAACTTGTCCAGCCCCACCAGTGACCTGTGCATGACAATCAGGTACAGGATGTATCTGTCCGGGTTCTCCTGCATCAGCAATCCGGGCAGCTCGAAGGAGGCCTCTTCCTTCCAGACCGGATCCAGGGTCTTCTCAGCTACTGAGGTGGAGTACTTCTCCTTGCCCAGCTGGATGATGGTGTATGCATCGTTGGTGCCACTTTTGCCTTTGGGCTTCAGACCTTTGGCTTGAAGAACCGTGACTTGCACATGAGTTGGGAACCACTTCTGGGCTTGCTCTGCCAGCATCATCGTTGAAGCTCTCAGCAGCAGCAATAACCAAAACAAAGTCTCTAAGTCTTCAAGTTACTGCGTAAGGGCACTTACAGCGGAAGCACCTGCCACCGACCCCAGGCGCTCCTCTCCGAGCACTTCTCTCAAGAGGCACTGACCACTGCTCAGGTCTCCCCCCCCCCAGGCAGCCCTGCGGGTGACTCCATCGCTACAGGGCTCCCGGTTCCTCGGCCGGCCCCGCCGCCCTTCCCGGCACAGCCGCGCGCTACCCCCGGCCCGGCTCCCCACACGCCCCGGGACACCCGGCCCCGCCGCCCCCAGGGCATCCCCAGGNTTCTTCACTGGTTTTATTAAGTAACTTCAGTAAACAGAATCATAGGATAAATAGCAAAGGAAAAGCGTGCATAAAGAGCGGGACAAGAAGTCAAAATAAGGCAAATGCTCATGGAATTGTTCATTGTTTTGACAGAAACCTGTCATTTTTCAACCACAAATACAGAGTCACAGATGCATTGGGACGTGTAAAATAGCAGACTTTAAACACGAGGTAAGAGTGCTGGAAGAACCATCCTTTTTGTTCATATTTCGTGGAACTTGTTTCACAGCCTTTCAACGCTGTCATCCATTGTTAAGTTCAAAGAGGCTTAAATGCTGTAAAACAGTCATCAAATGCTATAATTAAACTTGCCAGTCATCCAAATTTGACCCAAACTGCCTATGCCTCAAGATGTTGGTTGGGTGTCTGGGTTAGGTTTCAATTCAGCTTTTTTTGAAACTAAGAAGACACTTAGCTCTCATCAGCTTTTGCATAAATTGTAAGAAAAAGCAAGTCATTTTAGTTGTTGGGTTTTTTTAATTGAAGGGAGCAAGGGAGAGTCAAAATATCCCTGTCATGCAAACTCCCCGAGCACTTCTAACCTAAATTACACATATGATACCTTAGGCACACTGAAAGGCCCTAGATCTGTGGCATTCAGATCATCTTCAGGAAGACATCTACAAGAGATGGCAGCAGAAACATGCAATCCCTGGGGTCTGGATCCAGGGTTACCTTTAGTTCTCTTAGAAATTAATAGAGATCTCCAAGCAGAGCCTTAGAGAAGCATCCATCCAAAAATTACAGAAGCTCAAACTGGGGTTCAATCTATAGAGTTACACCAGAGGTATTGGCTATATGACATCTATTTTCAGACTTAAATATGCACATTCTTTTGTTTTCAGTACATATCTAATGCTTGAAGGTTGCAAATATCTTTCATGCATTGGAATTGGACATAAATATAAGGAAAGTCAAGGATAATTTCACCATCTCTATGGAGAATATTCGTTTTCTTACTTGACAGAAACAGAGAAATGTTAGCAATAGAAACAAATGACTTGAAAATTATGACCTTTTTTCTGCTGTCCTAATGAACTAGGGGAAAAAAAAAAAAGGAGATTTTTATCATTGTCTGAGTGAGGTTTCTTTAAAGGTATTTTTCCCATACCTACATATATCATACATTTGTTCTCTCTTTATACGTCTCTAAGGAACTCAGAAACCATTACCTCAGATATTATCCCAAAGTTACCAACTCTCTACAGGAAAACTTCAGCAAATACCATAAAACTGTGTCCTAACAAAAAAAAATTAGTAACTGTAGTTCTGACCTTCTCTACTTCTTTCACCTTGTTTACAAGACATAAACATTCAATGTTAGTAGGCTGCCACCTGAGACCAGGTAAAAAGAACTTATTTGCAGATATATTAAACTGTTACAGTTCCATCATTTCCTTGTCTGCTAAGTTTGCAATTTCAGCAAGCTGGTGAAGTATCTACCCACCTCCAAGTAAAGCTGCTTGAAAAGGGTGAGAAGACTTCCTTCTTGAAGTTGGATCATCTTAACTAAAACAGCACACTTAAACTCATTCCCAAGACTTCTTTTCCAGGCCCCCAAAATTTCCCCCCCAGAGTTTTTCTCCTTCCAGAGGACTATCCCATCTCTCTTCTGTTGTTGAAGGATCTAATGAAATCCACCTGCAGCTCCAAGTCAGCCGTGATTAATCTGCAGTTAACTGTGGGGTCTCAACACCTCCTATGTGTTGGTAACAGGAGAACCCTTACTCTCTGATAATACAGGAGAAAAAAAATAAATAAAATAGCATAAGATATTTTAGGAAGAAAGAAAGGATGATTTATTTATTTATTTGTTAGGCTTAAGTTGAATACATGTTCTTCTCAAGTCTTGGTAAATCAAGACACAGGTTGTCTAACTCTTCACCCCGTGTTGCAGAGCTGGTGTAGAGCTCAGAACAGTATTTGGTGTTTAGGGAGAATTTTTCTTCTTGCCGCATTGATGAATAATTCAGATTTTATATCATCTTTGCCTTCTAGCAATGTAAATTTCAGTTTGGCTTCAGACAGATCTTAATATAAATATATGATTATAGAAGGAATCCAAATTAAATTGCTGTAGTAAAGTTTTATGTGCATTAAATGTACGTACTCCAAGCGCTCTTCCCCAGTGTTGCTTATAACCAGCCTTTCATTGAAGCATGGTTTATTCTTAGAAAACTCAAGCTGCTTCTAAAGTTCTGCTCCCAGTTAGNGCCGGCTCCGCCGCTTCCGCCTTCCCCATGCTGCCGGCGGCGGCGGTCAGAGTGCAGAGGGCAGGGTTCGCCCCCTCCCCGCGGCCGCCGGTGCTTCCCTTCCTTTCCCCTTCGCTTTCCTCCGGCGGCGGTGCCCGGCTAGGGCGGAAGGGAACGGCCGGCATGGGGCTGGGTTCCGCCTGAGCGCCGCAGCGCCATTCGCTCAGCGCTCTGTAGAGCGGAGAGAGAGCTCTGCGCTGCGGGATGAGAGCCGCTCCACACCGCCTCGTCCCCGTGAGCACCGAGGGAAGGAGCCCCTCGCACGCAGGCCGTGGCCGCTCCAGGCTGGCCCAGCTCGGGCCCTTGTCCTGGTGCGAACGGCCTGCGGAAGTTATGGAACTTGTTTAATTTTTTACCCACCCCACCCTGACCATTCTGCTTGATTTAAGTGAGGATTTGAAAACAACTCTTGTATGTTCTGAGGGTGCACTTCTGTGGAGTCGGTGCATGCATATATATGCACCAGTAAGCAGAGTGACAGACACAGCATCATTTCTATCCAAAACCCAGCACGCAGTGAGGGTTGAAGGCTCTGTATCCCACCCACGTAACCCACAGCAAACAGAGAACCAAGCTTCATCCTCCTCCCCTTGCATGTCCCCAGCCCTGGCCCGCGGGTTAGTGAGCAACAAACGCTTGGGAAACCTTCTCCTGCTGCTCTGAGCTACAGGAAATTAAAAAGTCAAAGTTGAAGGCCATTAGGGAGAGTAAAGTATGATGTTGCCCACACCACGTAACGCTGAGCGAGTTATTGTCTGAGGTCAGGAGAGGTTGGGGATCACTGCTCGGCACACAGTCATTAGTTTCTCTTTACGGTCTGAGTCCAAGCTCATGTTATCTTTAACAATTTAAATAACTAGTTGGATGACCCTTAAGTTTTGACTGAGAGCTGGATATTTGTCTGCATGCTCCGATAGTTATTAATACGAATGCACTGGCATTCATTCCTCTTCCACATTGTATCTGCTTTTTGTTGATGTTGGAAGACTGTCCAGTTGGTAATGACAACTTCAGAACATTTCCTGGGGTCTTATTTAGAAAAAGTATGTAAATGAGTCATCTAGGGCCAGGGTTTCTTGAAGATTAATGCTGTGATTATCTCTGTTAGTTTGTTTGGTGAGATAACCAATGGACAAATTACGGCTGCGCATCAGCATTTTGGTATAAATTGCCTTTGACCCTCACCTGGAAGTTGCTTGCTCTCTGCTACTGCTGCCAAAGTCCCACATCCTTCATTGGGTGTCTTTCCCAGACGGTTTGCAAGGAGTTGTTAAACAAGTTCCCAGGCTGAACTGCTGTGTTTGTGCACAGCGTAGCAGTGTCTCAGGAAAATGGCTGTAAGAGCAAGGAAGGATCACTGAAAGCGTTCTGCAGGAGTCTGAGAGAAAGCCACTGGGTTCTTGTTGGGAAGCAATAAGACATATGTAAATCAGATTATTTCTCAAGTGAATTTTACCCCATATAAATTCTGTTTTAATAGAGTATTCTTCGTTGCTTAAAGTCTAGACTGAGCACGATGCACTCGTCAAATCAAAACAAGAAATGCATTTTAGGTAGGCAGAATGTATTTATTTAATCAGAAATTTAAGTCAAACATCATGTCTTGCATGCTGTGTCTTAGGAAAAGTTTTATGAGCTCTTATAGCAGGCAAGATTTGTGTTTTTTCTTTGACATTTATTGGTATTCTATCATTTCTTCTTATTGTATACTTCTAAATTGGGACTAGCTCGAGTGCATATGCTTGCAGCTGAACAGGGGAAGGTGGAGGAACTTTTGTACCTCAGAATACAGTGTACCAGTAGCATACACAATCTGCCCTTCCTGCCTTCAAAGTCAGCAGTGGATTATTCATCCTTGCACACAGTGTGGCATGTGAGAGGAACAGGAGGGAGCCTTTCTCCCGTTCTCATTTCTCTCTCTGCGCATCTGATGGAGCCAGCACTAGGAAAACATCCTCTCCTTTCCCCCACCCCTGTGCTCGGAGTGAATTCTGCTCAAAGGTGCACCAGATGTATTTTATTCACTCTTATACCCCTCCAGGGTCAAATTGCAATCTGGCCTTTTGATTCTGTCCTCTTTGGAATAGGAACATTGTCCTCTTCTTGAATGTAATGTGCAATATAAATGACAAAACATCTTAGTTAAATAATGATATCTCCAGCAGCACAGTGTCCCCTGGCACTATGTTAGAGCATTAATCCAGAAACGACTTGGATTCCCATTTGCTAAACCACAGCCACTATGCAGTGGCTGCACACACTGTAGGTTTTGCTTATCGCTGTCCATGATTTAGTGAGTATCAAACAAGAAACATCCATTTTGTTTCCTGTGTACTGTTTTGGTGATGAGACCATATTGTCCCTTCACTTTTGCTTTTCCTCCATGTTGAGGCCAAGCATCTTGGATGCGGGACAAACAGCACAGGAATATCAGTGGTCATTAATATTAAATACTTTGCCTTAGCAGTACAGCAGGAATGCTAATAACGATGAATGATCTTTGAAAAACCCTTTTTTCTGCCTGAATTTGAAGTGGCATTAACCAAACAAGAGATCACATGGGGAAGGGTACCATGAAGCTGAGAAATGATGGATAAATTCTCTTTTCACTGTCTCTTGGCTGATTGGAACAAGCAAACAACAAACAGACAACAACAAGAAATAGATAAAAGAGAAGAGAAGTCCTGGAACTCTGAAAGAGATCATTAGAACTCAAATGACTGGGTGAAGGGAGGAATTTTTCCTAGATTGTGGTTTTGGCAAGATCCATAATTGGATCATGCTTTCATGCAGAAATCATGCTTTCACCGTGAAAAGACCTTGGCTTTTTACATATCAAGGTCATCACATTTCTTCATCAAGTTGACTCATATCATCAAAATGCACCTTAATCACACAAGTTTTATTTTGGTTGGTTTGTTTAGGAAGGAATAGGAAATGGACTGGCAATGTGAGAGAAGGTGCGTTACCTATCATTAAAGGAGAGGAAGTATGGGAAGCTGGAAGCACCAACACTAGAGAACAAATAGTGCAAATAAAAACTTTTCTGAGACCAGCAGTTCCAGCTTTGTTGGCTTTTCTTCAGCATCAAGTGTTCTGCATTCCTTTTCTCAGGTGTCTTCTTCCAATCCTACACAGGTAGAGAGAGGTGAGGAAAAGGACAATGCAGAGAATGATACAGGAGCTACAAGACTTCCTTATGGATAAATACTTTTTATTGTGATGTAGCTGTAAAGACACACTTTGGAATGCGAGCTCCAAACGTAATATTCTGAGCTTAAAAATCTTCTGAAAGAAACAAAACCACAAAGTGGAAGAAAAGCCACGATCAAATATTCTCAGAATAAGTGGACTTGGACAGAAAAGAAGATACGCTGACGAGAGAAAGTTTAAAAAGTGATGGTTTAGAAAGTGATTGTTTAACACAGAACAACAGTGCATATCTGTGGTGTATTTAATATGAATCCATAATCCTCATGTGTGCCATCTATCTCTATTACACGTTCTTCCAAGCATTCCTTGGCCCAAAGGGTCGGTGTTTTATCTTTTTCAAAAAAGGGAATTCTAAGAATTATGGTGGATTTTTGACAACTTCAGTACTTTGAATTACCCTCTCTACTCTCATTCCTGAGCCAACAGTACATCTGATTAAACATCAGCCTTGATAGTCTGGCTGCCTTTGCAAAAGAAAATGCAAGAAAATCTTCCAGCCTACGCTGCTCTGAGGCTGTTCTATCCTCTGCTTTTCATTTCCAGTTGCATACTTGCTAAAGAGGATCAGAGCAGTTGTGCTTACAGTGGTGAACTGTAGCAGATAATTTCGTGATTTAATTTCTCCTTGACTCCTGTTTCTGAAGCAGGATACATTCTGTTGTTTTCTGCCTTTTTTTTTTTTTTTTTTTAAATGCTCTCTTTGAAATTATTTGCTGAATAATTCTCTGTTGGCAGATCTCGGGCGATGCGTTTGTTTTGAACGTTATGCAGCTGTGAGGTGCGGGCCGGTTGTGTCTAGACATGTAACAAGCTTCTGCTTTCAGCCTAGCTGACTATAACTTTCAGTAGCTGTTGCAACTGTCCAGATTACACATTTACTGGAGACGTTATGCAAATTTTGAGACTGAACGTAGTTGTCTGTTAACTTTATCTTAGCTTTTGTTACTGTTTCAATTACTGACTTCTCCAGGAATTCATCAGAATTAATTGATTGCAGAAATCAAATCGCTGGGATCAAACCCACCACTGTGAATTGGAAAGTTTTCCTCAAGCTACTGTTTCTGTCTGCTCTCTGCATTTTAGAGGAGAGGAAAAAAACCCAAAACACCGTAATTGTTAAGCTGAAAGTATTTTGATTGCAAATATTAAAAGCTAGATGAATGTTCATCACGTTTCTGTCCTGAACCCAAATTTTGCATTCTCAAGTATGTAGATTCCTGGTTTTCCGAGGCTGGATGAGCCAGGCGATGCCCTGCTCTGCATGCTCTCTTCTGCCTTTCACATTATGGTACGTACCCTCAGATGTGATTTCATCTTGCAAGTGCCTTGGCCTCAACACTATGGTTGAAATCCCCTGTAGATCTCAACAACCATACACACATTTTCACGCTGGTACGAAGCTGTCAGCTACTGCCCTGTCACTGTTAGTGAGCCATTATCCCCCCCTGCCAGCTATGAGTTTATCCTCCACTTCACTTAGGATGCAGCTTCCCTGCCTCCTTCTTCACTGGTTTTATTAAGTAACTTCAGTAAACAGAATCATAGGATAAATAGCAAAGGAAAAGCGTGCATAAAGAGCGGGACAAGAAGTCAAAATAAGGCAAATGCTCATGGAATTGTTCATTGTTTTGACAGAAACCTGTCATTTTTCAACCACAAATACAGAGTCACAGATGCATTGGGACGTGTAAAATAGCAGACTTTAAACACGAGGTAAGAGTGCTGGAAGAACCATCCTTTTTGTTCATATTTCGTGGAACTTGTTTCACAGCCTTTCAACGCTGTCATCCATTGTTAAGTTCAAAGAGGCTTAAATGCTGTAAAACAGTCATCAAATGCTATAATTAAACTTGCCAGTCATCCAAATTTGACCCAAACTGCCTATGCCTCAAGATGTTGGTTGGGTGTCTGGGTTAGGTTTCAATTCAGCTTTTTTTGAAACTAAGAAGACACTTAGCTCTCATCAGCTTTTGCATAAATTGTAAGAAAAAGCAAGTCATTTTAGTTGTTGGGTTTTTTTAATTGAAGGGAGCAAGGGAGAGTCAAAATATCCCTGTCATGCAAACTCCCCGAGCACTTCTAACCTAAATTACACATATGATACCTTAGGCACACTGAAAGGCCCTAGATCTGTGGCATTCAGATCATCTTCAGGAAGACATCTACAAGAGATGGCAGCAGAAACATGCAATCCCTGGGGTCTGGATCCAGGGTTACCTTTAGTTCTCTTAGAAATTAATAGAGATCTCCAAGCAGAGCCTTAGAGAAGCATCCATCCAAAAATTACAGAAGCTCAAACTGGGGTTCAATCTATAGAGTTACACCAGAGGTATTGGCTATATGACATCTATTTTCAGACTTAAATATGCACATTCTTTTGTTTTCAGTACATATCTAATGCTTGAAGGTTGCAAATATCTTTCATGCATTGGAATTGGACATAAATATAAGGAAAGTCAAGGATAATTTCACCATCTCTATGGAGAATATTCGTTTTCTTACTTGACAGAAACAGAGAAATGTTAGCAATAGAAACAAATGACTTGAAAATTATGACCTTTTTTCTGCTGTCCTAATGAACTAGGGGAAAAAAAAAAAAGGAGATTTTTATCATTGTCTGAGTGAGGTTTCTTTAAAGGTATTTTTCCCATACCTACATATATCATACATTTGTTCTCTCTTTATACGTCTCTAAGGAACTCAGAAACCATTACCTCAGATATTATCCCAAAGTTACCAACTCTCTACAGGAAAACTTCAGCAAATACCATAAAACTGTGTCCTAACAAAAAAAAATTAGTAACTGTAGTTCTGACCTTCTCTACTTCTTTCCCCTTGTTTACAAGACATAAACATTCAATGTTAGTAGGCTGCCACCTGAGACCAGGTAAAAAGAACTTATTTGCAGATATATTAAACTGTTACAGTTCCATCATTTCCTTGTCTGCTAAGTTTGCAATTTCAGCAAGCTGGTGAAGTATCTACCCACCTCCAAGTAAAGCTGCTTGAAAAGGGTGAGAAGACTTCCTTCTTGAAGTTGGATCATCTTAACTAAAACAGCACACTTAAACTCATTCCCAAGACTTCTTTTCCAGGCCCCCAAAATTTCCCCCCCAGAGTTTTTCTCCTTCCAGAGGACTATCCCATCTCTCTTCTGTTGTTGAAGGATCTAATGAAATCCACCTGCAGCTCCAAGTCAGCCGTGATTAATCTGCAGTTAACTGTGGGGTCTCAACACCTCCTATGTGTTGGTAACAGGAGAACCCTTACTCTCTGATAATACAGGAGAAAAAAAATAAATAAAATAGCATAAGATATTTTAGGAAGAAAGAAAGGATGATTTATTTATTTATTTGTTAGGCTTAAGTTGAATACATGTTCTTCTCAAGTCTTGGTAAATCAAGACACAGGTTGTCTAACTCTTCACCCCGTGTTGCAGAGCTGGTGTAGAGCTCAGAACAGTATTTGGTGTTTAGGGAGAATTTTTCTTCTTGCCGCATTGATGAATAATTCAGATTTTATATCATCTTTGCCTTCTAGCAATGTAAATTTCAGTTTGGCTTCAGACAGATCTTAATATAAATATATGATTATAGAAGGAATCCAAATTAAATTGCTGTAGTAAAGTTTTATGTGCATTAAATGTACGTACTCCAAGCGCTCTTCCCCAGTGTTGCTTATAACCAGCCTTTCATTGAAGCATGGTTTATTCTTAGAAAACTCAAGCTGCTTCTAAAGTTCTGCTCCCAGTAAGAGACAAATTAGATGAAAACAACTCACTGAGATGAGCGAGCGTACAGAGCTCATGCAAATAGACTTGGAGTGCATCTTGACAGCCTTCTATGCCCTTTTTCTTTCTTTCTTTTTTTTTTTTTTTTTTGCAAGAATCATTGAAAATCTAGTCATATAACAGATAAAACTTCACTTTTCCAGAATATCTGTAGTGAATCTTCCCAACACCAAAAGTTGGAAGGATTGTGAGGGCTATGGGAATACTGCAAATTTGTTTTGGCACTGCCTAGTGCTTCAAGCATCCTGGAAGTCAGCACTGGATATGTTCTCATAGTCTGGATGTAAATTAGCCATATGTGCATTAGTGGCATTATTTACAGATTGAATTGTGCAACTATACTTAGGGTCTTATATAAATTATGTCTATATTGGGTCCAATTTTTGCTGTCATTTACGGTAATATAAATTATTACTGAAGTCAGTAGAGTAATTACTTTGAATTTTCTTCAGTGTGACTGAGAGCAGAACTTAGCCTCTGGTTAGTATGTGCAGCTCTGAAGCCCTTTCCCCTGCACTAGAAGCGCACCAAGTCTGCTCTGTCAGTTTCGTTCGCTGTCGCTTTAGGAATAAGCTGTGTCTGAAAGCAAAGCTTTGCGATCAGATTTAGTTCTTTCTAGAATCTGAGTAAATAAACATGAAAATGGTCACCTAATGTTACAGTCTCCTGTTGGGTATGTACATTTGTCCATCGTGTTTCTTCCTTTGCTTCTAATAGAGGAACTTCCGTGAAAGCTTTCCACTTTAACATTGCCAGAATGCAGAGGCCACCCTCTGAGCTTCTTCACTCACCTCTTTGAATGAATCTAATGAACAAGTGATGTGTTTTCCTACTTTGGCCTTTACCTTATGTGTTTCACTTCACGGTCTTAAGCCAGTGGCGCTCCTTTTTTTTTGATTTATGTTTGACAGCATTGTCTGTGAAAATACAGTGAATGAAAATAAAATCTCTTTTGAAACACCATCTGCTAGCAAAGTATGAAATAAAAGACAGAGTGTACCAGTCTCAGTAGAAGAATAGGAACCATGCTAACACATCAGCAACTGTTCTCTAGAAACACTCTCACCGATGTTGGAGTAAATATGATTGTCCTTATAAGAACACAGATGTCTCATCATCCAGTAACATATGATGTTAAGGCATACCAGTGTTGGATGCAACTTTCTAACTCTGGTTCAAAGCCCATGTAAGAGGAACACACTGGGATACTGGTTATATCTTTCTCAACTCAGTATTTCTAATGAGAAGAAGATGTTCAAATGCATTTTATGTAAGTCGTGATCATTTGAAAAAAATGCATTAGCAGGCACAGGTCTCATAAGTGATTTTAAATCATCTCCATATTTTGTTTTCCTTTAGCTTCTCCTTTGTTTCTTTGCTGCTGCTCAGTCTCATTTTTTCTCTCCCCCACATCGCTATGACAGCACGTTCACCTTCATTTTCTGTGGTAGAAAAGGCTGTATAATTAAATACTCCATTTTGACAACTGGATGTGCCAGCTTCATTTATCTCAAGATTGTTTGCAAGGTATCCTAACACTACCTGAGTCCTTCCATCCCTAGGGACAATATCAAGAGGTCACAGAAATTTGTAGATGAGGCGTTACTAACTGCACCACAGCTGGGGTTGAATGGCATGATAATGCATAGAGATTGCTGACGCAAAGAAGAGGCAAGAGCCTAATGTCACTGTGAAAATAGCCTTTACTCAACAAAACTCAGAGGCAGTTGTAAGTGCTAATTTAAATATCATCCTGGCCAAGATACCACTTTACAGGTTCATCCCTGAAAATTGCTTAAATCACAGAAATTCAGTTCAGCATTTTAAGTACCCAGAATGCGTTCCCAAAAGGACATTTTCCAGAGTTCTCTACCCAGTGGCAAGAGATTTGTGAGTCTTTGAGAGAAAATAAAAGGGGGTGGGAAGGTGGAAGAAGGATTAGAGCAGTTGGATTGGGAGTGACACAAATGAGATTGGATATAAGAGATTACCTGGCTACATTTTAATATTTTCACAGAAGTATAAGCTGAGAAAATGGATGACGGACACAAAAATATTTAGATAACACAAGTTCATGCATTAAAGGACTTTTACCAGGTGTATGACTATTATATAAACTTGAAAATACTTTCAAGATGAATCTCCCTTTGAATTTTAGAGTATGGTTTGGGTGAAGTATGAAGAGAACAGAACAGAGCAGTTACCATTTCCTTATTGCAAGCTGGATGGATCTTTAAGGAAGGATCTTCACAACTTAAACATTGTGAAAACTGAAAATAAAGGGTAGGGTGATAAAGTTCAAGTAAATAGGCTTCCTGTTGGACAGCCCACCAGTTTTGGGATTGGACTCAAGAGCTAAGGATGCCTACAGGATCCATTCCCTTCTGAGGGCAGGCACTCCTAAATCCAGGCACAAAAGGCATCAGTGCAAGTGACAGAGCTTCTCAGATGTGCCAGACCTGAGGGACCATTTGGGATGTGAATCTTAATGCACTTCTTATACCAGCTTCAGTTTTGCCAGCTAATTCAACTGAGCAAGTCTGGACTGCCCCATTCATGTGCTTGGTCATGGAAATCATTATGATTAATTCTGGCCAGAAGGTATCACCTGGAAATCCTGCACCCACCCTGCAGTTCATGGGTCAAGCACAATGTTTCTCCTTACAGCAAAGAGCTATCCAGTCTTGACCAAAAAGCTGCTGGGGTGAAGAATCCACAATCTTTTTGTAGAAATGTCCACCATAACTTTACTGTTAATCCTGTTTTCTTTTATCCATAATCTGAATTTTGTCCATGTTCAGCTTCTAGGTCCTGATGCGCTTCTACATGCTAACTTTCAGAGCCATTACAAATCTTCTTCTCCACATGTAGGTATTAATATATTATCATCAAGTCTCATAGCCTTTCTTTTGATAAAGTAAACCAAGTAGGCTTGCATACATCAATCCCTACAAGGCAGATATTACATATCTTGAAATCATTCTTTGCTGATCTATTTTCAATTTTCCATGCCTTCTTTGAAGTGTGAACACCAAGACTAGTCATGATATGCCAGTAGTTTTCCCACCAGCTCACACACAGCTGTATGTCTTGTGCCAGAATCCCCAGCCCAGTAATTCTACTGCTAGCTTAGGTTTAGGAAATTCAATCTAGGGTATTAAAACACTTGCTATATATTTTCTCTTTATAATTGGAAAGCAGCAAGAGATCAAGAAAAGGATCAAATTAGGAAAAAAAGACGTTTCCAATTCTCAAGCTAATTGTCCTGAAAAGTTTGGAGAAGTTTACTAGAGAGATCCTCTCCCATAGAGCAATCAAGTGCTGAATGTAAGTCTGTTTATGCTTTGGACACATCTGTATGGCAGCAGCATAAAGAGTGTGGCATGCTGTTTAATATCTGTCAGGCTTCTTTTTTAAACCACTTAATAAGCATGTATGTAAATTCTACGCAATAAAAAAGTTCTAACAACCAGAACAAGAATAACCTTTTATGTGGTGGCTCCCACCCTTAATCCCGGCTTCTACATGCCAGTTCCTCCCCCTGCTTTCACATCCCTATTTCTTGACAGGTGCCAGAAGGTTTCAGAATTTTCCTGCGACTTCACCATGGGAACTGCCATTTCACCAGGAATGAATTTGACCCGCTGAGCAATAAAGTGGAGGCAAAACGCTCGTGCTCTAGGCAGACTGGAGGAATTGCTTCTCTTTCTGTTGGCACATTCTCCTCTTGCAGTTTTTTAACCAACAAGAGCTACATGTTCACTCGACCTTCTTCCAAATTCACCTTGAGAAAGAAACAGAGCTTTGAAAGTGTCATTTTCCCAGCAACAGCTGCTCCTTTTAGCTTCCAACAGTCTTTAAATCCATAGAAGGCTAGTTTATATGGACAGGGAAGCATTAAATGCTAGGAAATTAGGGTCTTTAGGTAACTATTCCAGATCTGCTATATCTGCAGTTACAGCAATTGGTGGTGTAGGTGGTGTTCTTTTACTGGCTTTTAATGAGACACATTTATTACTGCCTTGCGATAAACCAAAGTAAAGCCATAAAAGTGACTTTCATTGAACGTTTGTTTGAGTTTTGCCTAAGTCTTATAAAACCCCGTTTGTTCAAGACTAGCTTTTGTTTTACATGCCCTCTGCCTTTTTTGCAACAACTGTTATCTCCTTCAGTACCTACACAAAATAAGTATATCTGCTATCATGCAACAGAAACTTGTTTCATGACTTGTATGAGACAGAGTTTGTGTCCTTGCTCATGGGGTATCCAACGTCATCTAGTAAATCCCTTGAGTAACCCAGCTACTTCATACAACTGGGTAGAGTATAGGTTTGAAACTGCTTTTATTTATTTGTTCTAATTTCATAACAGTTGAAAAATGTCACCATGCAGGCTGATATCTACTGAAGTTTTAAGAATACCGGTGACTAATCCAGCAGTTTTTGTCCCAGGGAGTGACGTCCCAGTGGCTTCAGAAATATCTGTGACAGCACAGAACCTTCAGCCAAAATGTTGTGGTAAAAATAAACGTGCTTCTCTAGGACCTGCAGGGAATGCAAACTGTAAGGGCTGCTCTGAAAGTAATGCCTCCTATTTTATTATGTCGGCCCGTGATGTCAGAGATGGTACGGCAGTAGAGGTTGGACCCTTCCACCAATATCCTGTTACATTTTGTTGCTGTCTGACAGATGGCAGCAGAGGGGCAGCCTGACAAAATGGCAGCTGACACGGAAGTGCATATGAAGCAAAGGTGTGTCATTGAATTCCTCCATGCAAAAAAAAAAATGGCACCCAGTGACATTCATTGATGCTTGCTGAGCATTAATAGAGAGCAAACAGTGGATGTCAGCATAGTGAAGTGCTCAATGGTGCATTTCAGCAGTGGTGACAGACAGGAGGTCACTTCCGCTGGTACAGATTTTTACAAGCACAGCATGCAGGCTGTTGTTCATCTTTGGCAAGGCATAGCTAATGGTGGTGACAGTGTTGAAAACTTGTGTTCTGTAGCTGAGAATTTGCTCCATCAAACAGTATATATGTTGTAGATTCCACGGAAATAAATAGAAGGCATTACTTTTGGAGCGACCTACACATTTAAGGTTTTTGCCTTTTCTTCATCTACTGGACTACCATGTATTTCAGTAAATGTGATTTCCAATATTGCAGCTAAACTCTCTGGAAATATTCTTCAAGAAATGTTCTTAACAATTCACCTTCGTAAGTTAATACCTATTAAAACCTAAAAATGAATTAGATTTGGAATTTCCTGGATTCTCATGTTTGTCATGCAAATTTTCAGTGCTGTTCTTTTTATGATAATATGAAATAAAGTAGTTTCTTATAGTAACATTGTAAATCATTTGCTTTCTATTACACGCAGCTGGTTTGGTTACAGTAATGATTTTGTATGGGTGCACGCTGCAGTGCATATTAAAGGCAATGAGACATTCTTTTTCAGGGCTCACATGCAATTGATGTTTGTGCAAATATAACCAGATAATGACAAAACAGTAATTTATTATAATACGTTAGCGAGGTTGTTTTTTTTCTCTCTCTTCTCCCAAATGCACCTTTGGATAAGCTGCCCTCCCCCCACAACAAAACCTTATTTCTCTGTTTACAGAAATGACTCCCCACCCCTGCAGATGTAGATTACAGTTTTTCAGCTCACTGGAGATCCAGAATCAAAATCTAAACCAGCTGCTGTTTTGAGGCGGGTGCCTTACTTTAGCTTACTCAAAAGAGCACAAGATGAACGGTAAGAATTAAATAAACCACAAATTATTTTGGGGACTGTCTGGTTTATATTAGAAATAAACTTTTCACTGCTGGCTGTTGTTTCAAAAATATTGCCTCTATTTTTGATATTCATCCTTGGGATCTAACACAAACTATGTCTTACTAGTTTAATCCATTGTTAGGCCATGTTTAAATATCTTTTATTATAGTCATCTGCTATAAAATAGTTCTCACTGGAGTTTGCTGGCTTCGAGCCAAAGGGTAATGCTGCTTCAAGTGGCACAGCACAGTATTAAAAGAACTTCTTTCCTTTGGTGTTGGTACTTACCAATTTCACACCTTGAAAAGAGCCAAACGACATCAAAATGCGATGCATCTACTTTGAGTGCAGCGACTAGAAAAATACAGAGCAAAACGAGAGCGAAGAAAATACTTTAACTGTATCAACATGTTATTCATCTTTGTGTGCGATTAGTAAGATTTGTAATTCCTTGCTGCAGAGCCTATCATTTATATCCAAATAGCTTTTCAAGCTGTTTTCAAAAGTACTTTGCTTTTCAGTTGCTGCAACTGAACCACTTACAGGACTCTGATGACCATGACTTAACTCACAGTTTACATAAAATTAAGTCATTTTCATCCCGAAAAGCATTTAAGTGAATGGTGTAACATCCCCACTTCAGCTTCTGCCAGCAGGTTTTTTCTCATGCATTGCCACAGTCGCACAAACACTGCCAATTAGCAATGATGATAATGCTTAATAATGTGGACCTTCAATTCTGAGAGCATTTCATCGGGAGCAGATTCCTTCCCTGATGCGGATCTCCGGCTATGGACGAGGCTCCATTGGGATCGCCAAGGCTGAAGACAAAAAATTGCCTCCATGATTTCATCATTGTGGTTTACACCAGCACCTCCATTCTAGGATGTTATGACATTCAGTTCTGTTGTTTTTATTATTCCTGGTGAAAACATGCCCAGAAAGGAAGGAAAGGGATTTTGAGGAGCAGCTGACCTCTGCAGCTTTCAAGGAGAGTGCTAACATTCAATATATGCCAAATGCAGACCCATTAGATTGAATAATGAGTAAGTCTATCTGAGACTTTGTACAAGACAAGATGAAAACAGATTGGACAGGCTTTTGTACCACACTTTATTACCTAGTGAAATGTAATTTGATCCATTTGCAGGAGGAGGAACCAAAGATACTTGTTTCAGAATTCAATTGTTTCAGAAAGATGTAAGTATCCCAGAGCTGTTATTCTTACATAGATTTTTATGAAACACGTGTAGTTACATTTTTACAAGGCAATAGGCTCTCTTAACAATGGCAGCAAGAGCAGCAGTGCAAATGTTAGGGGGCTGAGCACATTTGCCTGTCAAATGACAGAGGCAGGGTTATACATTTGAACTTCAGCTTTGCAGAAAGAAAACCAGGAGCTGACACCAGCTCAGCCAGGATGAGGCTGCCTCAGTTCCCAATGGCTCAGTGGTGTCACTTCATTCTCCCAGTCCTGGGGTGGGGGTGTTTGAAAAAGTGCACTCACAGACAAAAGCCTGAGTTATATTCACCACTCAGTATTCTTTAGTGCAGCAATCTCAGCTTTAGATTTAAACTTGACTATTGATTTCAAGGTGTTGTATTCTCTACTGCGATTTAAATGTGCGTTCTAGAGATTTTTACATAATTGTTTTATTTTGAGAGTGAGAATAATTTCAAATTTTGATCCTGCATGCTTGAATTTGCAGTAGGCATGTTAGCGAAAGATTATGCTTGTATCTTTAAAAGGGAAGCACAGAATTCATTAGCATAACTTCCACTTTTTTTTNTTTTTAAATGCTCTCTTTGAAATTATTTGCTGAATAATTCTCTGTTGGCAGATCTCGGGCGATGCGTTTGTTTTGAACGTTATGCAGCTGTGAGGTGCGGGCCGGTTGTGTCTAGACATGTAACAAGCTTCTGCTTTCAGCCTAGCTGACTATAACTTTCAGTAGCTGTTGCAACTGTCCAGATTACACATTTACTGGAGACGTTATGCAAATTTTGAGACTGAACGTAGTTGTCTGTTAACTTTATCTTAGCTTTTGTTACTGTTTCAATTACTGACTTCTCCAGGAATTCATCAGAATTAATTGATTGCAGAAATCAAATCGCTGGGATCAAACCCACCACTGTGAATTGGAAAGTTTTCCTCAAGCTACTGTTTCTGTCTGCTCTCTGCATTTTAGAGGAGAGGAAAAAAAACCAAAACACCGTAATTGTTAAGCTGAAAGTATTTTGATTGCAAATATTAAAAGCTAGATGAATGTTCATCACGTTTCTGTCCTGAACCCAAATTTTGCATTCTCAAGTATGTAGATTCCTGGTTTTCCGAGGCTGGATGAGCCAGGCGATGCCCTGCTCTGCATGCTCTCTTCTGCCTTTCACATTATGGTACGTACCCTCAGATGTGATTTCATCTTGCAAGTGCCTTGGCCTCAACACTATGGTTGAAATCCCCTGTAGATCTCAACAACCATACACACATTTTCACGCTGGTACGAAGCTGTCAGCTACTGCCCTGTCACTGTTAGTGAGCCATTATCCCCCCCTGCCAGCTATGAGTTTATCCTCCACTTCACTTAGGATGCAGCTTCCCTGCCTCCTTCTTCACTGGTTTTATTAAGTAACTTCAGTAAACAGAATCATAGGATAAATAGCAAAGGAAAAGCGTGCATAAAGAGCGGGACAAGAAGTCAAAATAAGGCAAATGCTCATGGAATTGTTCATTGTTTTGACAGAAACCTGTCATTTTTCAACCACAAATACAGAGTCACAGATGCATTGGGACGTGTAAAATAGCAGACTTTAAACACGAGGTAAGAGTGCTGGAAGAACCATCCTTTTTGTTCATATTTCGTGGAACTTGTTTCACAGCCTTTCAACACTGTCATCCATTGTTAAGTTCAAAGAGGCTTAAATGCTGTAAAACAGTCATCAAATGCTATAATTAAACTTGCCAGTCATCCAAATTTGACCCAAACTGCCTATGCCTCAAGATGTTGGTTGGGTGTCTGGGTTAGGTTTCAATTCAGCTTTTTTTGAAACTAAGAAGACACTTAGCTCTCATCAGCTTTTGCATAAATTGTAAGAAAAAGCAAGTCATTTTAGTTGTTGGGTTTTTTTAATTGAAGGGAGCAAGGGAGAGTCAAAATATCCCTGTCATGCAAACTCCCCGAGCACTTCTAACCTAAATTACACATATGATACCTTAGGCACACTGAAAGGCCCTAGATCTGTGGCATTCAGATCATCTTCAGGAAGACATCTACAAGAGATGGCAGCAGAAACATGCAATCCCTGGGGTCTGGATCCAGGGTTACCTTTAGTTCTCTTAGAAATTAATAGAGATCTCCAAGCAGAGCCTTAGAGAAGCATCCATCCAAAAATTACAGAAGCTCAAACTGGGGTTCAATCTATAGAGTTACACCAGAGGTATTGGCTATATGACATCTATTTTCAGACTTAAATATGCACATTCTTTTGTTTTCAGTACATATCTAATGCTTGAAGGTTGCANACAAAGAGATACGGCCAGAGAAACTAAAAAAGAAAAGGAAAGAAAAGATAAATGGCCGTGAACTTAGCTTGGCTGTTATATAAATCCCAGCAAAAACGCTGTTGAGTCACTATTGTATTTCCTAAAGTACCTACTACATGAGCTGTATAGAATTGGACACAAAAGTCAGTTTGCTGCGTATACCATCAGTATAAGAAAAAATATCACTCTCTGTTATCAACAAATTGGAAATATTTAAAATGAACAAAAAAAGAAACAACACTGCTGTTAAATTAACCTAAGTAGCTGGGCTGTAACCCAGTCTTGCTCTATTGGGAAGCTGTGTGGGAAAGTGTATCTCTAATTTTATGGAGATCCATCCCATTGTAGTTTCTTTTGCTTTTCTAAACTGGAAAATATCACCGACATCACAGAGATTGAGGCTGATGCATTCGGTTGTGTGTTCTGTTTTCTTCCTCTATTTCTGTTTTTCAGCATGAGTATTTCTTGCTTTTTTTTTTCTTCCTGTGAACTCCTGACACGTCTAACGTCATATCATATGAACTGACATACACCTTTTTTCTCCCCGTCCCTGGAGGCATTCAAGGCCAGGCTGGATGTGGCTCTGGGCAGCCTGGTCTGGTGATTGGCGACCCTGCACATAGTGGGGGGGTTGAAACTAGATGGTCCTTTGTGGTCCTTTTCAACCCAGGCCATTCTACGATTCTATGATTCTCTTGTTTCTTATTCATCATTATGGTACATGTACCATCTCTTAGGATAACTCTTTCCAACACTTATCTCAGTTCTTTTCCTGTTGCTTAAAAATGTCTGAAAATCTCAAATGCAAAGCAATTGTAGTTCATTACACTTCATCGCTTATACGCTTTCATATATTTCAGTTTGCTTTTAAGCATGGAAGCATCTGAAATCCATAAATTTTATTTCTTTAATCCTCATTTAAACACCACTGTCGATGCCATTAAAATATCCATACATCAGAAATCTCAAGAAATATAGCTACGTAATACGCACGCTTAAAGATTTATTGTGGTGGAATAATAGATAACGACAGAATACCCTGAAAACCATATCACAGAAGCTTATATTTATAAAGAAGTACAGTACTATTCCAATTTTAATCTGTCTTGTACACTTATGCCAGCTAAATGTGTAAATTAAATACTGGGTTGAACTAGCAAATCTGTCTCAACTTTTGTAACTTTTTATTTAGAAGAAAGATGAGGGAAACAATTGACTGTTTTTTCCATGAGAGTTGTTTTGCAGAGAGATGATTGTTGGATCTCTATTTAATGGTCTGGTGTTGATAACAGCACAACTTGTTGTGCAAGTGATGAATAATACAAAGGCACAGGGAAACGTGACAAGCATTGGGAGATTCCATAATATTTGAATCTGAAAAATCAGATTTTTATCATGAGTATTCATGTCTGTACAAAAGGTAGGGATCCCCGCTGGGACCAGCCAACAGTTGATAGACATATGGACTGAAGGGTATTCTGGAAGTTAGCTATACGCAGAGCAAGGATAAAAGCAGCTTCCAGATGAAATCACAGGTGTTCCATCAAATTCTTTTAAGAAACACCCTGAAATCTGGAGAAAACAATGAGATCCTCAACCCTGTCAAAACAAGGAGGAACATCTAGAGGTGTCGTGACAGTAGAGCAAAGAAGTAAGACTAATGAGTTAGTTAACAATTATCTGGAGCAAAGAGTATCTCTCTTTACTGAATCCACATTGAAGAGAAATGAAATGACAACAGGGCTTAATTGACATTTTCCAAGGTTGTGCTAGAGGCTGGCTAAAATATTGCCCTCCAGAAACTTCCCTAGAAAGCTGCTATGTCACAGCAACTCTGGTTGTGGATAGATTTTCACCTGAGCAAGAGCTATGCTGGGCAGTGCTGGTTGCAACTCCTCTGCATATTGGGTTTTACCGATGGAACAGGGCAGGGCACCCTAGGCCAGAAGAGTTCCACAGAAGGACAGATGGGACAGGTCTGCAACACAGTTAGCACGGTAGAGCTTCAAGTTTAGACAACCCATCAGCTGCTAGCTTGCATTTACATGCAGGAATGCAAATCTAACAGTTTCCAGCTCAGTGGTAGACAGGTTCTGCTGAGCCAACTCTGACAGGAGCAAAACAAGCAAGCTCTGACAGGAGCAAATGGCCATAACCATTCCTTTCCTAATTCCCATTCCATCCAACAACTCTGCCTCACCTATATTCTATTCTGGAGAAGTGCTAGCAGTTTTAGAGGGGATTCAAGAGCAGTGGGATCAGTTGTCATATAACTCCCTTCCCAACTGCTGTCAGTGGTAACACTGGTCCTGCTGAGGACTGCATCATCCCATCGCAGTGCATGGCCCTGCACCACCAGCAAAACCCCACTTGCTGACCCTGGGTCAAATCTTCACCATAGATCAATAAGATTAATGGCACGAGTTGTTAGTTTCAAGACCCAGCTCTGCAAATAAAATATATTTTTTAATTACTGTCCAACCCTATTAGGCACAGGGCTGGATAACATGTGTTTCCTCTTAGAGATGAGCTGCCCCAGCAGCGGTCCCAAAGCACTTTGGAATAACTCTTTCCCCCTCCCTTTTTCCTCCTTGGTCCCTACCTTTGTGCTGATGTGTTAATGTGTAGGCACTGTGCTAATGGCTTGGATATGTGTCATTTTAAACAGCAATTTTGACCTTGTTTTTTTGCTGGATCTGTGATATATCCTTGGTGATTGCCACAAGTGTGCCAGCAAGTGCCAAAGGGTTTTGGAGATTCCCCTCATTACTTGGCCTGACTTCCCCTCAAAGATAGATCTCTCTCCCTTACCCGACCAAATACCATTCCTGCATTGACCCAAGGGTTTGGTTTCCTCTTCAATTGGATCCTTCCCAGTTTTATTCATGTTTTTGCCTTTTGATTGGGTTTAACCACCTTAATGGAGGGGGTTCATGTGCTTTGCCATAGGTGCACTGAGTTTTAGCATTCATTCAAGTACATTCTAGGGGAATTTCATTTCCCACAGGATGCTATTCCTTTAATTCAAACAGTCTTTTTCATGTGGTTGGAAGTACTTGAAAAGGTCTCACCCAAGGAGGGGCACAGTGCTTCACTCACCAGCTTTTGTCCATCCACTAACCTGGGGTGAATCCTAAAGCCATTACTTATATGAGTAGTTCACAGCCCTGTGAAGAGGCTTAGGAAGATTATATGGTTAATTACAGGTTATTCAAATACAAGACGATTGCAGGATCAGGCCTATCATTTTCAGTACAACTGCTAGAGCAGATGGGATGTGCTGCAGTAGGGTTGCAGGATAAAACCTCCATTTACGCTTCTGAGATCATCCAGTTTTCACTTTCTTTGTTTCCAATCTGCCCCTGCTGCTGGTCAAACCAAAACGTTCCACTGTTCAAATACCTAGCAACAACTATTTAATTTGACAATTTGTAGATGGTATTCCTGTATTACCCTTTAGGACCTTAATAATAGGTTTTTCTTTAGTGAAGCATTAAAACATTAAAGGCCATAAATTCCACAGTCACCTGTATCCATTTATTGCTAATTTATTATGGAACATATCATAAAACTTTGCTTGACATATAGGCCTCTTCATAACTATAAATCTTTTTTCAACTGTTTAGATAACTTATGCTTAAGTTCAAGGAAAGACCTCTGTGAACAAATACTTAAAACTTCTATTTATTATGCAATAGTAGTACATGTGAACTACATGGGAGATCCTGAGAAAAAATACTCTATATTCAGGTTACTTATCACTTCACACTTTTGTAGGGACACAACTAATACAAAAACAAAATGAAAACTCCGTGTCAAGTACCTGCTTTATTCAAAGCTTTAAGAAGTCTAACTGGATAAAGCTGTTATTACAGTTAACATCAAGCATAGAAATGCTTCGTGTCAGATTAAATTTGTCACTTGTAGCCTGGATCCACTGAAAGGATTGAAAGCGTGCTTCATACAAGAGAGCTCATCAAACAAAAGTTTTCAGACCTTATAACTGCAGATCAAAACGCAGTCTGTAATGCCATGCAACAGAGCCCGATCTCACTCTCACAAAGTCAGTTTTAAGAACTCAGTAATGCTGGATCTGACTCATAAACAGAAATCATACGGGCATTTCATTTATTTTATCTCAAAAGAATAGTTTGGGTTTTGATAATGTTTATCTTTGTTGCTTTTATATTACATGCTGTTGTTTCATATGAGAGAGTGCTCTTTCTCTCAGTGTACAAATTCAGCTGTTTCTTGTATATATCAAAGCAGCCTTATACAAAATACTGCTTTTCTTTTTTCCTTTTTATTTAATATTTTTACCCTGGATGAAATTTAGAAAGTGTTGGCATATATAATAAACCATTTGCTTTTAGCAGCAATGCATGTGCTTATGCCTGGCTTCATCTGAATGTTTCGTTAAAAGACTCTGTTTTGGATGACACGTTTATAAGTGTTTTTTTTTCCCCCTAGAAATCAGTTTGCTCACACATTGAAGGTCATTTTTATTTTCAAAACAAATTTCCATCTTAGGGCCGCCTTTTTCACTCCAGTTTGGAAAGGGTTTTGTGTACGCTCTCTGGCCTCAAGATTTCCTTGTAAATTGTTTGGCTTATAGCTGCAGCCATGCTGCAAGGCTAGAACAGTGCAGGAAGGACAGGACTTGGGCACGATGCACAGAGGTGCCCCAAATTTGAGGGGTTCAGGTACCATAACAACACTCATGGTTTGGGCCTCCCTGAGAGGGATAATAAACTGATACACACCTGATCAAGATATAAGGCTGGCAGTGTGTAAGCTTAAGCAAACAAGTTCTGTTTTGGTTAAGTTATCTAAGAGCAGGCATTGTTTTAATATTACTTACAGATTCTGCAGCAGGCTCCCAGCACATCTCTAAATTCTGCAGCACCACAATAAATAATTTTTTATATTGCTTCCTAAAAGCTGACCCTGATGGAGTCTTTAATTATCTATATTGCTGATATCTGACAGAATAAGCAATTTTCCAAGTTATTTATGGTCTTACATTTCACCAAACTATGTAACACAATGTCTCTTTAAATGCTGTCAGGTGCTGTGAAAATTATCAGCCTCCAGCAGCGATGCCTGGAACAGGGCGAGGGTTAAAGCTGTACCGTGAGTCACTGATAGCATCTTACCAAAATAAGAGATTTATCTTTAATAAATATATTCCAGGACACTCTGCAATGGGACTCAACAAGCCAATTAACCGCTATATTCAAATGCCTTTTTTGTCTCTGCAGAGCAGCTCCTGGGCCAGGCTCCCTTCTGGCACGAGTCTGCTTAAGTCAACAAATGGAGTTACACCCGAGATGAATTTGCCATGCTATGTTTTTCTAAATAGATTAGGGGTCATTTGAAAAGCTGTAAATAAACCTTTCAAATTCTTTAAGGCAAAAAGAAACAAATCTCCGAGAGGAAGAGAAAGAAAAAAAAAAGAAAGAAAAAGAAAAAAAGATTTATTCTGCTTTCCCAGAACTGCAAGTTTCCAGGTGTTCACCTTTTGATCTGGCTACAGGCAATGATTTTCTGAAGTGGTTTCTGATGGTGCCTGACATCATTTATGGCACTCTTGAACAATCTTGTAATGTGCTAAACTACACAAAATTAAGTGAGTTAGTGGCTAGCTAAGAGCAGAAAAAGAGTCGTGGGTATCACAGGCGCTTTGCTACTTGCATCAGCATCTGTTAGTTGCTTCGAAGCAGCGTTATTTCCTTGATTTGGTAACAGGAATAAGATAATGACTGCTCCTAATTATTGATAGGACAGTGGGGTGAGAGACCCTTGGATTCTCGCTGTGCTTGGTGCTGTAGAAACACAGAGCAAAAAAACAGCTTTTCCTAATAACTTACAGCCCAACTGCAGGCAGAGCACAGCAATGGAGGCAGCAGCCCATGGGGAGGAGAAGGAAAAAATCAGGGCGAACCCCCATTAAGTCAGCACAGCTGTGTGCGTGGTTGGACAGCCCACATTACTCATGGTTGGTTGTTTTTTGGATAAATTTTTCATAGCTTGACATTAAAAGACAGGATGAGCTTTCCCGTATGCTGAAGGCACGGCAGAGCTGTGCTCAGCCAGTGGGAATGTCACTATTTGTTTGTGTGGGTAACAGTGCAGGCCCTGTAGCACAAGTGTTGTTGTTTTGGGCCATGAGAGCAGAAGTTCCCTCTGCAGTACTGATGCAGGGTCACCACAGCTTTGTGACATCACCACTGTGCCCACCAAACCACATCTCTGAGTGTCTCTACCTTTCACCCAAACACAGGGACTCCACCACCTCCCTGGGCAGTCTGTTCCAGTGCATTACCACTCCTTCTGAGAAGAAATTTTTCCTAAAATCCAACCTGATATAGTTCTGTTATTTACAAAATAGCTAATCAATAAATAAATAATTCAGAGCCTTGCAGAATTTGTCATCGCAAACACGTTGATTCTAGATGTTGAATTTGTTAATGGCATTTTGTTTTCTCCTTTTCTATCCATGAAGACTGAATGCTTAGCCAAATTACTAGAATTTCCATTGTCTGGAATCACTTCTCCCACAGAAGAAAGTCTAAAAAGAGGAGGATATCTTTGAGATTCTAAAGTGATTTGGGGAAGTCTTTTCCAAGTGCTTATTCTGCAAATCACTAGATTATTACCACTTAGAAAGATCAGGCAAATGAAGCTGCAATTAAAAGAATTAGTTAAATCCATTATAGACTGCTGGCCTTACTCCCCAACTCAGGAGTGATTAAGCACCACACCCAAAGTCTGGTTGATCCTATCTTGGGGGCACTATTTATTAATTGAACTTAATTATTCATGGCAAACCCAGAAATGAAGCAGCTGAACATTAATCCAGCTGTTACCTTTCCCTCAATTCCGAGGCTACTTCGGCATGCTTTTCTCATCTTCTTGTCTCTTCCGTCCTTAGTTTTGAAGAAAATTTGCCTGGAATCCCCTTGCAGCAGAAGCAGCCTCATTTTCTGTAATGTATTGGATCACTCTTTGTCACTTACCAGTGCTAAATCCTCAGAAGGTACCTTAAAACCGGCATCAAGTTTTATAGCAACCAAATATTGACGCTGATTAACAGGCGCTGTGACCTGTGCTACTTGTTTTGGGTGTTGTTTCTGTGGATTAGAACCCTAAAAAGAGGATTCACAGTGGCCGAGCTACTTAAAATAGCCATTATGAAATAAAACTGATAGGAAAGTTCATTCTGAAGAGCAAGTCTTCCCCTCTCTCCAACATGGAACAGCATATTTAACTGGAACATGGGTAGATCGTGACTGAAATTCTCTAACTTACTTGAAGCAGGGTATGAAAACAGACACCTCCAAGAATTAGATCTGAGGTGCTGCAGTTAAACTCTGCAACTAGAGTTATATCATAGAGTATATATTGAATTTACGTTGAATTAGGCTCAAATGCTATTCACTGCTTTAAGGCTGTGCTATTCACTGCTTTAAGGCTGAGAGTTGATTTCATATCTTTAACCACTGAGGTTTTGTGAGTTGTCAGGAGTGGTTTTGTGGTTGCTTTCCTCAACAAGGATCCTTCTGTACAAAGAATAGAAATGATCAAAACGTGATACGAGTGTTACAAAAAAAATCATCCAAAAAATGACTTAAAATTGCAGTGGTATTTGATAATAAAACAGTAAAGGGAAGCACTACGCAGTTATTTGCTCCCTATGCCCATTTTAACTTGAGTTTGATTCTTAAGGATGTTAAGGTTGTTTTTGTAGTGTGGAATGCCAACGCAGAAGTGGTAGTAAGCACCCGAAATGCAGATCCTAACCCTCATGTACCAAGTCTCCCTTTTGAAAATGAGCACTTCTGTGATCAGATTTAGAGCTGATTAAAAAAAAGAAGAATTTCCCTCCACCTAAAGCCATAATAATGTCTATTCCTGCCTCTGGATTTGCTGATGTATGAAAGCTTTTAAGTATTTACCTTCTAGATATGAAGCTTAGAACAGTGTAATGCCTTATTATTACTATTAGCAGTCCCTGAAGTCATAATGAACTCTGGATTATAGCATATTCAAGTTTCCAGGATCAACATTTATTATATTTTCTTTGTTCTGAAATTTAAAAAAAAAATCATCACATAATTAGTTCTTCTCTACTCACTACACAACAAGCACTGATTGGCAAGTTTGTCATCAAAAATCCTTGGGAAAGCCCTGAAATTCTTTTCTTTCCTGTTGACAGTGGGAAGATATTTCACGATTTCATTAGTTTGATTTAATGACCCAGTGAACTGGTACTAGCTACAACTTTTAAATAATGTGTGAATTTCAGAGTGAGGATGTGCTTTGCTGGTGAGTAGAAACTCCAGACAAACTGTCCTTGAGTTGCATAAGTCATTTGTGTGGGGAATTGAGGACAAACACAAGCCAGCCAAACTAAGAACTGCCTGAAGAAGAGCGTGGCTGCATCAGTTTTACCTGCTTTTCAGTAGGCCAGAGATACTGAAATTATTTCTCAAACAGATATTTATGTCATTATTAAAAGAAATTTGCCATCAGATCTCTACTTGATGGTGTCATAGAGCCAGTTTGTCAAGCCTGGTCAACTCCCAAAGCTTCAACACTATAAATGGTTTACAATACTTCTGTCAATATGAGCACCTAGAAAAATCTGTCTGATAAAACAGTGTTTTTAACTTATGAGCTGACTTTAAGAACTCAACTCAAATAGTGCCTTTGCATGCATCTGCATAGCCCTGGTGATATGAAAAATTTCTGAGCTGATGAAACTGCTTTTGGGATCAGCTAATGTGATATGTGGTAATCAGATAACATGACAATTTTAAAATAGATTTCAAAATTAGAAGGGTTTCCTTCAGATAAGTACCATTAAGGCATACATCACCACTGTCATAAGTGCAGCTGCCATTGGTTTTGCTACAGTCCCTTTCGCTACTTCCTTGCTTCTTGAGCTGCACCCTGCTAGGGACTGAGTCTTCCTTAGTGCACATTTTCTTAATAATAATACAGACTTACACAAGAATAAGGCTTTTGGCCAATTTGTTCTTGGTTCATATCTGGGTGAATGGAGGTTGTGGTACATTGGCTTTTTTTAATATTCTACAAGTTTCCCATTAAGTTTCTACAACACAACTTCTTTTATTGGCAGCAGGAGCACTTGTTCACCAGTGCTTTCTTTTTCAGGAACTCTGCATTTGGCACATATTGTAATGGCTGACAAATACAAATGAGACTAAGAAGGCATTTGGTTTCAGAATTGCAGTTCTAGCATAAATGAAAATAAGATTCCGTTCTCCATGCAAGTAAAACACTGATTTTTCTCTTGAAAGTAAGAAATGGGAAGATTGTCAACTTGCCAATATAACTATTACTAGAGTTTAAATCCCCCTAACAGGATCTGAACTAAATGACAATCTTGTATGTTAAATTCCACGGACTACTGAGTGAAATGCAATGAATTTAAATCCTTATCCCTGTCCTCTTCCTCTCTTGCTTGTGTCCACAAAGCCAAAACACCAGCTGATGGCTATGCATGCCAAAGCCTGGGACATCTGATTTTCTACTCTCACTTGTCTAGCTGGAAGACCTCCATTCTGCTAACACCAAATGCACTCAGTACGTCCATTCTCCATTGTGCCGAAACATTCAGAGCAGGGAGCAGAGCACAGGCAGCAGCATGCCCTGTGGAAATCAGTTCTCTGGCCCAGTACTGAGGCAGAGAGCACCAAAGGGTGATGGGATGAGGATGCTCCAGCTCAACATCTGTGCAGAAGTTGCACAGCAGCACTGCTCTGTCTGCAAGCAGCATGTGGGTGTGTGCATAATAGCGTTCTGTTGTCGGATCTGCGCTACACACCTACACCAAAGGCCGTGTGATGGAACAGATTATGTGGAGGTGGATTAGAATATCGAATGTAGGGAGGATGCAGAGCCAGGATTTTAGGTTTGCTTGATGTTACAGCTCATCCTTGTCCAAAAAACCATTTAATGGAAGCTCAAAGGGACTCCACCCAAAATCACTTCATCTAGACTCTCCGGATTTTAAATGTTGAAAGCCAGGCTCTGGGATGTAATTTTGTAGCATTACACTACAACACATCAGGTGTCCTAAATCCTCCTGAATTACAGACACGTAATTCAGGATGTGCCCCAGGTGCCCTGAGAAACAAGGCACATTCACCTGGAGAGCCGTTTTGGTCTTGGTGATGATGCTGTGGGAAAACTGCCTGCAAATGGGAGGAAACTGGGCCTGAGGTGCTCCAAGGCTAAAGGAGTCACATAAACCCAAACATTTAGCTGCACAAGATGCAAACACCTTTGGTAGAGCTCACACATAGAACTTGTTTCCATAAAAACTTGTCCATCTTTTTCTAGTAAAATTAGTTTCCCTCACACAAGGCACTGCCTCTCCCTACAAACCTTGTCCACTGCACTCCTCATAACTCAAATAGGTGAGCAATCCTACTGATCTCCAAGCCCATTGTAACATGATGGAAAGCACAGCAACGACAGCAGGGTAGCACAGTCTGAGGCTGCAGCAAATGAGAATATGTTCAAATACAACAGCCATGGGCACAAAAATAAAGAAAAGAAGCTGCTTACCTTCAGAAGATCTCTGGTATGCAGAGATCTCCAGCAAGAGTGGCTTGCCTCCCCACTGCCAACCCTTAAATGAGGTCTGGGAAGGGTCACTTTAGATGATTCTCAATAGACAATTATGCACAGTATCTGTTTCATAGAGAGCAACGCACTTCCATTGCAAGGGATGGCCTTTGGGAATCCAGAGACCTCAACCCACTGTAGCACAAGCTCATTTCTTTTTTCTTTCCTTCTTTTGTTGTTTTCTATTCTAGACCTTTCCGAACTGACCTTCCCTGCCTAAAGGTTACTCTTCACGAAAATGGGAAAGATACTGCTTTATTTTTCAGTTTCAGCACTTTCCACCTCTAGGAGAAGAAAGGTTTGTGTTTTTGGGTAGTCCCCTAGAGTTACCAATTAATGTTATTATGGCCTTTGTTCAGGGCAGCACCAGTTTGACAGCTTCCAGCTTATTAATGTTGTTAAATATGTTAATAAGCATGCCATTTATTATTAACATAACATTCTTCAATTACATTGGTACAGCCTTATCCAGCAAAAGCAAACCTGTGCCAAACACACCTTTAAAACGTCTGCACACATGCCAATGCCAGTCAAGGGTGTGATGTTTTTGGGTTTTTATTTTTACAGTTTTTAGAAACACTTCAAAATGGCAAAAGCTTTCAGGGAAACACAGCTTATACTGGCATCAAGTGCTTTTTGCTCATACAGCTCACCTTGTTTGCAGAACCATTTCAGGCTATAGCAGAAAGGCACACTCTGGCCAGCACAAGCGGAGCCTGTGCCAGGGCACACACAGCCCAGCCTGGCCAGGCAGCTGCAGCTGTGTCCTGCCATCAAAACAAGGACTTCATGGGCAGTGCTAATGGGGAGCCTCCAGCTGACCCTTATTTACACCCCAGTAAACACCTTCTTGCTTCTTGTTAGGAAGGTTCACTTTTATAGTTAGGTGTTGACACGCATTGCCTGACTTCAGTTTTTAACATGTTCATAAAGCTCGGCTTCATAATGCTTAGCTCCCCAAAATATGAGACCAGCATATGTTTTTTCCCAATAGAGGAAATGCACAAAACCCAAAAAAGTTGCTTATACACCTACTCAGCTTGCATGATCCCATCCTAGTTTGACCACTAAGGCCATTCCTTGCTTTTCTCAGTTTCCCCTGATGCCATCTGGCCGGCAGAGCAGCTGCCTTGAGATTCAGAAGAAGTGTCTTTGGGCTGAGAGGAGAACACAAGCGCATAGATAAGGATTTACTGCATACACCCCTTCTTTTGGAGATGTGGGAGATGTGTGAAAATTCTACTGGTAGAGATGGAGGACTACTGTGTTCTCAGTCTTGAAAAATGCTCCATTTTTCTTGTATTCTAACTATTCTAACTGCAACATAATCTAGCGCTGAAGTACACCTGAAACAACTTTTTAATCTCAGGATGTTGTTGTAGGTTGTTGGGCAAGGAGGCTGAGGCGTCTTGCCAACAGCAGGAGATGCATCTTTCTAAAAGCACGTAAATCTGTGCCTCCCGTCCTAGCAGAACCTGCTGCAATGCGGCCCATGCTTTCCCATGGGAAGGTACCAACCCAACGAAATAGACTTGCACAAGCTTTCTGGTATTTTACATACACATTGCAGGATACTGAATCGTGACATCAAAGGGTTAATGTGGATAAAAACGATTGCTCTCGTTCTACTTGAACTGATTACATTTTGAATTTTGATACTGCAAAGCTGCAGATTTATCTTGAGGTAAGCCAGCAGAAAGGCACCATTTTCCTGTAAGCATCAGCCACTCTGTGCCTTAAAAGAAATTTGGGACAGATGTGTGTGTCTTTTTATTACAATGAATGCAGGGAGAAAATGTATTTTATTTCTTATTTAATAAATTTGCCCGTTCATCTCAGTATGTGGGACTGTCAAAGTTTATAAATTTGGCAGTATTTTAACATGATCATTCTGTTTTTCTTTAAACCAAAGTTATTAAATTGATATATTTTTATAAAAAGCAGAGCCTGATGGAAACTTATTTTTTCATCTTTTGACATTTAGACGACTGTTAGGGGGTTTTAAGTAACTCTGTATCTTAAATCAGAGCAGTGGAAAGATAAAAGTGCTCCCAAAGGCTGCTGGAAGCCAACCAGCCAACAGGGATGCACGGGGTCCTTTGCTGAAGCATTGGTAAGCAGTGCTTGTTTGCTATTTTGTTGTTTTTTTGTGTGCTAACACAGCTCCACGCTTCCCTTGGATAAGCAGGAACAGCAATTTTGCTTTGATTTTTACCAGCCTCACTCCCACCCCTGCTAAGGCTCTAAACTTACAGTCGCCCTAAAGACCCTTTACCCTGTTTCAGTAGCAGTGATCTGCTGTCAGCACGACTCAGGTGAAGGCCAGACCCTGCAGTTCTGCCTCAGGAAAGCTCCCAACTCTTTCTTGAAGAAACTTGTTGTCAAGTTGTATCATGAAAAGCTGTTGTGACTGCACAGTAAGTATTAAACCAAACCCTTAGTGTTTTTGGTTTTTTTTCAGTCTTTTCAATTACGAGGAGAACCATTTAACTTTCTAATAAACAAAATTAGGCATTTTAATGTGGAATGAGAGGGAAAAAAGTGAGAGAAAAGGGTTTGTTTAATTTACAGAAAGGTGCAGACACAGGAACGGTGGAATCAATCCAGAGTGAGGATCTTATCAACCAGGCTGGATGGGTCCCTGGGCAGCCTGGTCTAGTATTAGATATGGAGGTTGGTGGCCCCGCATGTGGCAGGGGGGTTGGAGCTTGATGATACCTGAGTGATACCCTTCCAACCCAAGCCATTCTATGATTCTATGATGATTCTATGATTGTGCAAGACAGTGATTGCTGCTTACTTCTTTGTGTAGTGCTGGGCACGCTTCCTGAAGGGGAAGAAGAGAGGGCATAGCATGCAGAAGCTGAAGTAGTACAAAAATGTATCAAGATGTGCATTTGTTCCATTCCCGGCTGACAAAGCTGTTTATTTATGCCCTCAACTATGTTCATTTCTTTGCTCTCCTCTAGGCTATTATGGTCCCACACATAGGAAAGACAACTTAGGGAATTACTTAATGTCTCCTTTTGCGTGACTGGACGCAGTCAGAGCCACAGTTTGAATGTTTTAAAATCACATGTTAGTAAGAATTTGCCAAAAAGAAGTCTCTCTTCCCATTTCTTAAGGCTGAACGAGTTGGAGCTTGGATAAAAATTTGAAAGGAACTTCAATCTGATGGGCAAGTTCAGTGTTCCAGCATTTGCTGCAATCTCCAAACATGACATTGTTTGCAAAAATGGAAAATTTCCATGGAACAAAACTTTTTCAGGATTGTTGATCCAGGGACCTGGACATGTTTCTTTGGACATTTCTAATCCAAGAAGGGTATTTCATACAGAGGAGAAAGTTCTTCTTGTGTGAGATGCTGTCTGGGCAGGTCCCTCACATCCAGCTGGGCACAAAAGGGAAATGCAGTTCTGTTTTGGCGAAGAAACTCAGGAAAATAAACATAAATTAATGTTAACTTGGTCCGCAGCCAGATTCCAGTGGTAACCATGAGGCTGAACACATTGCTTCCCACTCAAACTGCACCGCTGGTTGGCACCGTCCTCACCACCGAGAGAAGAGGGGCGCTTGGATGGGCGCATCTCCAGTGGGGTGGGATGTGCCCCTTCCTGTGCCCATGGAGCATAGGCTGGGGGTCACAGTGAGAGGAGCTGCAACAAGGCAGGGGTGCCTTGCCTGCATTCACTTCATGTCACATGTACCTACATGCCTTTGTTCAGCCAGCAGGAGCAGACAGCAATTCCGTGAAGAACAGACCCAACCACTCCAGATGCACTTCACTTCTAAGTGGCTGCCCATGCCATGCTGGCAAATTAAATGGAAAACAACGTTTATTCCACCTCTTATCTGCAGATAATGGTGGAACGTTGCAGGGTTTTTTTAGCCTCTTTCCAGCACCTGTGCTTATTTGTTGAACATTTTATAGCTCTATCGGAAGCATTATCCTGCTGACGGTAGGAGGTATTTGCAGTGCAGCACAACATAATCCTCCCCTTGGAGATTAAGACTATTACCTCATTGATGCTCCCGGTCTCTGCCAGCCTTGGCATACCAGAGTGCAGCATGAATGCAGGTCTGCAGCATAATAGCTCACTATGCTACCAGCTAAGCCACTGAATGCTTCTACAGTCATGCCTTTTATTGCCAGAGTGACATGACAGTAATAATGGATAATGAATTCTGTTAATGAGATGACTTATTTCAAAAGTAAATAAAGCTCAGGTGTCACATGGATGAAAAATCTGAAATACCTGCAAATGTGATTTAGACAAATGTTCCAAGAAGTAATAAAGAAATAATAAAAACAAAGACCAACCTTGTCCTGAGGCAGCCTGAGCAGGGGTAAGAAGAGGGGTGGGGCAGGTGGCCCAGCCATAACCTGCTGCTGCTGTCACCATGCTGGTCCCCAGGGCAGCCTGGCATCAGCTGGTGACAGTGCTCACTGCATTGGTGACAAGAAGCTCTCAGTCTGCCTGAACCAACACCAAGGGGAACACAACTACACACCAGCACCTCCACTAAATGATATTTATTCTTTAGCCATATTGTACTGGTTTTCCCCTAGTCGCTTCCTGTGAATAAAAAACTTCTTTTCGTTATACAGAAATGCTGGTGACTTTTTCCTCTCCTCACGCTCTCAGATGAGTGAATTGTGTTTTGCCTCACTTTTGCCAACCGGTTCACTGACATGTACAGACCAAGCTTATAGCAGCTTGGTTCATCAGATGTAAGAATGTTATCAGCAGCATCAGCACCACGCAGAGATGCAAACAGGCATCGCCTCCAAGAAGTGGCCCCTGTGCGGATGCTAATATTAGAGCTGCCAGACAGCCTTTGTACAACTCAGCATTCCTTTATTGGCCACAAAAGTGTTAAAGCATCAAAGAAAGAGACTACTTGGTATCTACAGACATATTTATCTTCCCTAAGACTACTTGCCCCAATGTGGACCATGATTACGGCACATCTTTAATACATTTATCCTCACAGTATGCCTCTGAGACACAGAAGAGCTACAATTTGCATTTTGCAAAGAGCAAACTGAGACAAAAGGGAGGAAACAGGCAGGCCTACATCCTGTAGACTTCGCAGCCGAAGCCCCGCTCCTTCTTCACCTTCCTTCTGGCACATTGTCCAGCATCAGAGCCATGGCATCCTCAAGGAGACTGGCCATGAAACTGGACTTCTTGAAGTGGAGCAAGAATATTACCCCAAAATAACCACAAAATCCAGGCCATCCTTTAACTCCCAGCACCACTCCTTTGTAAACCAAGGGGAGAAGGGTCCCAAGGGGATAGCAAAGGGGGATGAGGGACCCCAAAAAGGCTGAGCCATGCCACAGCCACGTGCAATTCTTTCCAGAGCACTCAGTGTGAGTTCGGGCTGCTGTGAAGCTGCCCCGCTGTTTGGTTGTTTAAGCTGTGGCTGCAGAAGAAAAGAAAAGCAAAACCATAACCATGGCTTGATTTATATCTGGTGGTTACTGTAAGTCATTCCCAAAAGAAACAAACAAACAACCCCAACCATTTTTAAGCTTAACCATTTAAAAAGTGGCAAAGTGCTTCTATCATTTTCAGTAATTGAAGCGTGAGCAAAATTTAAAATCTCAGCTGGCTCTTTTCATTTGATGACTCTGAGCCTATTTTTTCCCCTCGCATACTCCTTGCACATTTCATTCCTCACAATCCTGTCCCCATTAGTGGTGATGACAAAGCTCCCATCGCTCCCCATGTGTGGGAGAATCACACTGTAAGTATGGATTTAATCATCAACCTTCAAAGTGACTAAGAAGGCAGATAGATGGGATTCCTGGGGAGACTTTCAAATGTGAAGTTTGACATCCTGGCTCTTTTGAAAACGTTGCTGTTCTTTCCTAACCATCGTGGAAAGCCTTCCCTGCTGGGGCTCACTGCAGGTGTGGGCATGGAGTTGGTCCCCGTGGCTGGGCAGCGGGGATGGGGTGGGCAGTGCTACTGGCACTTCTGCTTCTCTTATTAATTGGAAAGGAAAGCTGTGAGCAACATCCACACATAAGAACAGAAAACAGCTCTCTCGCACTCATCAAAATCTGATTTTTATGTCACTTTGCATATTTAGGAAGGTTATCTCTGAATACTAAATGAACCCACCTACTTTAGTGTGCTCATTAACTATGATTTTATATGCATGAAATGGTATTATTGGGGTAATATTAATATAAGCAGTTTGGTTCAGGATCCATATCTATTCCTATTGAAGTCCATGGGAGAATGCTCATTTATTTCAGTGAAAGCAAGGTTGGAGCTCAGTGAATAGTTATCTGTCGGTGCATGGAAAAGAGTGGTGCAATGCAAAAAGATGTACAGATAGCAAGCTGCTCACAAGTCTAGGCAACCTGAAGAAGCATAGTACATTTCCAAGCCCTGGGCCCAAAACACCAAGTTAGGTTAGTCGCTCTTCATACCTCTCGACCTCTGGATACTGAGGGGTCACAACTCATCCCTGAAGCAAGCTGGTAATGTCGCACTGCAAATCAGAGCAATCAAGGACATTTCTGAGGCAATTCAGGATGGGCAAGAGTGGATGCAGAAGATAAGAGCCAAGAGCTGCCACCACGGGGCTGTCCTCTTTCAGACACCAGGCACTGAGGCGTCCCTCCAGCTATGGATGTGGACCTTCTTGTTGCACCTTTGCAGGAATATAGGAACGCCTTACACTGTATCAAATAGCTTTTCAGAACAAGTACAATAAAAGTATTAAGGTGTGAATATATCTCCTTATTAAGCAAAATAGCGTTGCACGAAAACAATCATTGCATGTTGAGAGATCATAGAATCACTGAATCATTAAAGTTGGAAAAGACATCTCAGATCATCTAGTCAACCACCAGCCCACCCCCACCATGCCCACTAACCATGACCCTCAATGCCACATCTCCACAGCTCTGGAACACCCCCAGGGACAGTGACCCCACCACCTCCCTGGGCAGCTGTGCCACTGCATTGCCACTCTTCCTGAGAAAAAATTTTACTCATATCCAGCCTGAAACACAGCAAGTGAAATAGCTGAGGGGTTGTGTGGATTCTGTGCTGTCAGGGCTGGGAAAAGCAAAGCTCATCGCTATGGAGCTGTGCTGGCAGAAGTCCTGGCTGCTGGTGTGAGAGCAGTGGTCAGGCTGTACCTTTATCAGCATACCTTTTATTCCACTTGGTGGTAGTTTTACTCCGCTGGTCAAAGTAAACCAGGGCTAATTATCAGGGCTAGACAGAAGGAAGTGTCAGAAAGTTAATGCACGAATACAGAAGTGATTATGTGTCTCTTGTCCAGGTTCCAGTGCTCCGGTTCAGTCTGCACCAGTGGAAGCTGCCCACGGGCTGCAGCCTTCCCAGCACAGCTCCAGCCAGCATCATCTGCAGCATCCACGCTCCTTGAATTAGAGACAGCTGTGCATTCCTCAGTTATTATGAATTATCTTCGTTCATTAGCTGCTTCCATGTGCCACAGTAGTGCCTGTATATGAGAATGAACCAAGCGTGCAGTTGTGAAGAACTGCATGCAAACTATTTAAAAGTCAGTCCCCGCTCATTTATAGTGTATTTCATAAACAGTTTGGAAGTTGCTTCATACATGGTTGTTTTTTTTTTTTATAATGGCTCAACGCTGATTGTATCAGCAAAGTTATTATGCTGAGTCCCTGCAGTAATTTGTCAAATAATCATCTCCTGGCACATAGTTTTTTCTACAAAGGCGCTAATGACTACGAGCATGATTAATAACTGAACTAAGCTGTTATTGCTGGGAAGTTCTCCGTCGATTCAAGGAATCGTGACCTGTGTAAAAAACAATGTAAGAACAACAGAGGCTGATCGTGCCTTGCAGAAGGAATGCACGACCCGCAGTCCTGTTTCCTTTTCCCTTGCCATGCTTTTTTATTAGATCCCTGGATAGAAACCTTGCGTGGGTCATTCAGCGGTCAGTGCTCATCTCCTTGTTGTTCCGAGGAAGGACAGGAGGATTTCTTTAAGGAATGGCACTATTTATAAAATAAATATAAAACCAGGCCTCCATTTTGCACAAGTGACAAGTCATGAGAACTCCAGAGGCTGTATATTTGTTGAACACCCGCCTCCTGCGAGTATAAATTGCACCTTACCGAGGAGAAATAAAATATGGTCCACCAGAGACTTTGCTGCAAGGTGTAGCTGCCTGTCTGTGGGCAAGTAATGACTTGCGTTTTCAGCTGCTCCTTAGTAAGAGCCTTAGTAATTGGAATCAGTTATTCAAAACATCTCTAAATGTGATTTAAATGGCAAGGATTTAATAACATAGAAAGAAGTCATTACAGAGGTTCAAGCAGGGGAGAAGGGAATTCCGTTTTTCAGAGCAGAGGGAGAAAAATAAAGCAATTACTTGATGTAAAGGCCAGAAACAGGACTCCTGCTGTCACAGAGAAATCAAATCTGTCAGCAATTAGTGGGATCTTAGGAGGCAAAGAACCCTTCAGTGTTGAACAGTGAATAAGGGGTTAGCAATTATATGAACTGATAAAAGTGTTCTGGTTTTCAAACAGCAGGTTAACAAGGCTTACTTTTCTCATAACTTCATGCAGATGTGATGAGTCACACTTTGTGACATTTTTCAGGCGGGCCGTATGCAAAGGTAAGAGAATAATAAAGTGCATCGCGTTGCCGTTGTGTCTGAGTTGTTGCTGACTTGGTTACCCTGCAGTGACACACAGCCTAATGATCAGAGCAGCTCTGATGGCTGTCGCTTCTCCCTGAGCCCAGGCGATAGCTTCCTTAGCTCCATACAGGCTCTGCTCTTAGAAGCACTGTTTGTCTGCCATACGTGAGCACTTGTGTGGCCAAAGAAAGTTATAACTGGGTCTCTTTCTTTGATGCCAATTTGACTTCCATGTAGCATATCCCAAAATACAGTAAAAAGGATATTTGCAGGAAACTGAGATGAGGGCACTTTGTCAGTGTGTCAGAGGCTGAAGCGGAACTAGAACTCAGGAACGCATCTCGTTATTCACTTTTACAGGGAACTTTGTAAGCAACAAGAAGCAGAATCAGTCTAGGAACTCAAGCCTTCCAGCTGTCCTGCAGCAGACGTGCAGGGTAATGGCGGCCTTTGAAGCCTTTACCTCCTTCTCAGCATCTCCCAGCTTGTTCACAGGCACCAAAGCCCTTCATAGCAGGAAAACAAAGAAGCTCTAGTGGTTTCAAATGGCTTTTCCTCTCGGAACAGAGTGATGAAGTGTGTCTAGACAGAGATGCAAAATCCTCCTGGAATGTCTAAAGAAATTAGGGCTATTGAGATTAGCAGAGAAGGCCTTTGAGTGGCATCAACCACAGAGAAGACTACCTTACAATAACTCTTCAGTTAGTGATAACTACATCCATCGAAGCAAAAACCATTGGCTTTATGTTGGCTGCTTGGTGCATCCACCCACTCCAGGCAAGGACTGGGGGCTGCTGAGCTCCTCAAACCTGGGCAGCCATGCTGAACATCACCCCATTTAGTACCCTTGGGAGTAAGGCATCAGGCCATTCTTTCATGATTTTTTTTTTAAATACCCTAACATAGAGCAGTGGTTGCATTGCAGTATGTGTTAACACAACACTGGGTCTTGTTGTGAAGGTAAATAAGATGCTAAGGAAAACCAACACAACCAGAACCACAATCCAGATTAAGATTTCTCTTCCCTAAAAATCTTACAAGACATCCTGGGCAGAGCAGGGAGTGGGAGATAACAGAAAATACAAAATTTCTGTTGAAAAACTGCTATTAACCTCCAAACGCCATGCAAATCATGGTGTGGGCAGTATTTGAGGGCAGTATCAGATCACCCCTGTCACCTATGTATCTTAGAAAGCCACGTAAAGCAAATTCAAATATATACATTGAGAATGACTAAAAATCCTTTCAACTTCATTCATTTCCTAAATGATTTTTAATTTTTTTTTTCTTTAATATGTATTCTAATTCCCAGGAAGGCTTAGCAACCACCTAATTTTTAAAAATAATTCAGATTCTTGTGAAGAAAACAGAAGTTTTACAAGATCTTAACCCATGCACTGTTCTGAAAATAACTGCTTTTTGGAACTGCTCTATGTGAGCACGTTTGTTTATGCATAGGAACTTAGTGGGCATACATGGGACAGAATATTATTTATTTCCTAACCTTTATCCTATCACCCTCTTTTCCTGTCCTATGTACTATAAAGACTGCATGAGCTGAATATCACATGTGGGAACGGCATTGCTTTCTCCATGGTGAAGGAAAGCTTCCAAGCAGGTTCACTTTCAAGTGAATCCCTCAGGTTGCTCTGACCTAGGTAAATCCTTTGGATATCATATCAAAATGCTTGAGATAACTTCCTATTTTAGCACCCTTTGAACCCAGCCCTGAGTTTCTGATCCAGTTTTTGGCTCACGATGCATGCATGAACACACAATTACTGCTGAGCTCAGTAGCAGTTCTGGTGTTTGTTATCCTTCCAGATCAGTTCTTGTTTTAGGTATTTCACAATCTCACATTAAGGAAATGCCACATAGTGAGTGCCTACTGAGAAGTGCAACTCCTATGTACATGGTTTTTACAGCAGCCCTTTTACTGGGAAAACACCTGGATGTGAGGAAAAATGGAGGCCTCCCACCTTATTTTGGGAAAGTTGTATCCACCCTTATCATAAAAATAAGATGCAAATTCCACTCTCAAGTTTGAAGTTCCCTGCTTCTGTCAGAGCCGCGACCCATAGGATTTATTCAAGAAAGAGCTGCTGGGAGCTGGCAATCTTGTTGGCAATCCAACTCTCTCTGCCTTCCTGTCTGGGAAAAATTAGTAGGTTTCAGGAAGTCTTTGGTGGGAAAGAGCATCAATTCACATTTCTTTGAACTTCAGTTTGGCTTCAAAAATAAATGGCACAAAGACCACACTTGTACCACTGCTTGCTTCCTTGGTCGTGGACAGTTTCCAGGTTACAATGGCAGACTTTTCAGGTACAACAGAAGCTGCTATGTAAGAGGAGTTAACTCCTCAGCAGGGTTCCTGTTGTCCCCTCCACAGACTGTGGATTGTTTGTGGACATCTCCTGGGTCACCCCTCAAGCGCAGCTCACCCAAACGCCCTTCCCAGAGGAGCCCACTGCAACCCAGCTCATGGATACAATAGATCTTCCCAGCACGGTACCTCAGGACCTGCAAGCATGGAGAAGATCCTTGGGAGCTGCCACCCATGAGTGGCTGCGCTGAGATGGGCCATCCTGGTGATGAACAGCTTCCTGGAGGGGGTGGTGGTGCTGCATGTCCTGAAGCTGCCCTGACATCCTCCATTCAGCCATTTTCTCAAACACTCTCAAAATTCCACTGATTAAGATCTTATCTTCAACACCTTTCCTCTGAGAATACCCACAAACACTTTGCTAAACTGCACATGAGAGGCACGCAGCTATTTACCACTTGGTGAACTGATTGCATCAGGCCGGAGGATGAAACTTATTTCCTCAAGAAGCACAATCTTGTGAAATCCCTCGGACAGCCGCCTCCGTTGTGAACCTCGCGTTGCACTGCAGCCTACAACCTGTGCTCCGCAGGCAAACAGAGGCATTTCCAGAATTACTATTTCAGCACTAATTGTACAGAATGCTTCGTTGCGAACACTGTCTGGGGTTTGCAGATTTGAAAGATTTTTTAAATAATATCTCCACCTCCTAGATCCCTAAAAAAAAAAAAAAAAAGTGAATTGCTCAAATTTACTGTTTCTGATGAATCTCTTCTCAACCCACGGACAGCAAACCAAAGGAAATGCTCTGCAAGCCATGAGGTTGCAAGGGAGCCCAGGCAAGGCAGTGAAATTGAGGGGGAAAAGCAAAGTAAAGTAGCAATGGGAAGGAGCTGCACCCTGCAGAGCAGGGGCAGAAAGGCCCTAAATAAGCAACCTTTATAACAAATACACTTCTTTAATGAGTGGATTATTCTAAATGAATACTCTGCCAGCTCATTCGTTTTCATGCAGGAAGAAAATCCAGGGCTGTGTTTGTGTAAATCACTTTTTTGCTGGGCTCCTGATGCTACAGGGCCTGTGGCGGTGGGGAAGGATCCCCCTTGGCTCAGGTCTCAGGTTTTTTAGGTGCTCCAAAATTAAAAATCAGAACCTATCCATCATAATAAGATTTTGTTTTGAGGCTGAGTTACCTACTGCAAACACATCAGGCGCAGCAGCCGAGATAATAGCTGAGCAGGTGGTAATTATCGTGATTAACTTCTGTTACCTACCTTCACACTTCAGGCAATTGCTTTGCTTTAGCACCCACCTTTGTTGGGGTGTCTGCCCCGGGCTTTCAGCGTGAACCTGTCTGCTTTGTGGGTTTTTGCAGGTTGTGAGCTCTTCCTGGGCACTGGACAGAAAGACTTGCATATAGACACTATGTAATACCAGAAGCAGCACTTAGAGAAATCTCGTACTTTCTAAGCCAAACTTGCAGTTACATTTTTCAGCAGTTCAGTCACTTATTGCACAGGCAGAGAGAAAACAAACAACAAGCACTGATCTTTCACTCTCTTAACCTCAGGGCTTCCAGCTTTGCTCCTCCCTGCTCCTAAATCACAGCTTACTGCTATTTTTACAACAGAAGATTAATGGATGTGAACAAGCACAGGTAATTCTGCATTGTTCAAAGTCTCTCCAAACAGCACCTGCTGTAAATTCTTCAGCGCTCGTTATCTCAACAACACATCTCAGATTCTAAACAGTTTATTGGGTGGAGGACAGGTGTGAAGGGTCATGATGCCCTACCAGCACTGCAGCACTGCGAAGCCATCCTGGAGGTTTGGGGGCTGTTGGTAGGGTTGGTTTGGTGGGGTCCCAGCAGGACCAGACCCCGAGCATCTTCAGGCCTCTCAGAGGGATGCACATGGCTGCTTCAGGGCTTGCTGGTGCTGTGGGAGAAGTGCCCACACCAATGTCCTTGGAGGTGAACTTTTGCTTTTGTAATTTCCTCTTGTTTGGTGCACTGAGCGCTCAGCTGAGCTTTGTTCCAATAGCTGGGGGGGATGTGACTTCACCAAGATATAAAACACACGCACACAAAAAGAAAATGCTTGAAAAATCGCAATGACATGGTTCTGTTGGTAGCTTGTGATTTTCTGAAATGAAATATGCCTAGACAATGAAAATTGAGCCAAGGTACCATAATTTGCAAGCAACTCTCTAGCCTTCAAAGAGGCTCCTTGACAGAGCTGCACACCAGCAAGCTACCTACTTGATGCAATCATTTTTGTTCAGTCCTAGAAGCAGAAATGCACAGTGGCTGATACATTAGATAGGCTGGCTCACATCACAAGAACACATGGAAATGGATGGACAGCAAGAAGCCAAATGGGCAGGAGGCATCAGTGCATGGGTGCAGCATGGCACCACAGTGTCCAGCTGGAGAGCCATGCCCATGTAGGCACCAGCACCTCTGCAAAGCAGCTGGGTGTCAGGGATGCAAATGAGCTGTGCCAGCGAGGGAAATATGGGACTCGTGTGTCTAACTAGTTGCAGGTGGAAAACCATGGGCAATGGTTCAAGAAGTGGCTTTGAAAGTTGGCCCGTTGCGACCATAAACAAGAAACTAAAAAGCTTTACAGTATGTACTTGCAGCTTTTAATTTTCTCTGCCTGTTCACAGATATCCGAGTATCTCGCACACTCGCGGACAAGTATTTTGATTGTTCAGCCATGGTTTTACATTTAATAGCCTTGCTACCTTCTCCCAGCAGCAACCGCGCTCTGCTCTCACATGTGGAACAATTTACGTTTCCCTTTTGCACAGCGGTGGAAGGCTCAGCCCGTGCTGAGAGCAGAGCAGTCTCGTGAGCTCCTTCCAAAGCCCATCGGCAGCCCGCGTTTGCTGCCACAAATATTGCACAACAGGAGCCGCCACATAGAAGGAGGACCAGGATCCAGTAGCACAGCCTGCAAACAGGATTTTCACCTGTTCCACAGTTACCCTGCAGCCCCGTGGCACCAAACAGTCATTAACAACCAGCGCAATTTTTGAGCAACTTATATTTACGTGTAAGGACAAGGACTCATTATCAATGTCATCTACATATTGTTGTTTTACATAACAGCTGCAGTAGAGCAAGTGCACTTTGGTCAATAGTTTCATTTATTATAAAGTAATAAATTAGGAATATTTTTCCCTCGACAATAAGTTTTATGCCAAGATTTTATGTAGCTTAAAGCAAGTTGTCAATTAGGCTACTTAAATTAATTTTTGGCAGCAGTTAATTGGAGCCTAGAGTCTTTTGTCTTTAAACAGCTAATCCTAAACAAGAAAATACAATGATTAAATGTTTCTTAAACAATATTATTCACAGAATTTAAAATATAGCATTTAATTAAGATTTGGACTTGTTAATCTCTTGTGGTTTTTTTTTTTTATGTTTTTTTTTTTTTTTTTTTTTAAAGGAGAGATTAATTTAAATTTCTTGAAATAAAGTTGCTACCATGACTCTGATTAAAATGGCTTACAGCAGGGCTACGGTCTGAGACCTTCCAACACTCCTATAGCTCTTGTGCCCAAAGGCAAAAGATTTTGGATTCCTCTCTAAAGAAACATATTTTGTCCTTTCAGAGAAGCAGGACATTCACTTCTGGAGCTCCGGATGTCTGAGTTGTGTTCACAGGATAAAACTACTACACTCATGTGGTAAATGCTCTAAACAAATACAAGACTGCAGTAAGCAATCCCAACACGGATGGCTTCTGGGATGGAAACCAAGACTTCTTAAAACAAGAAATCATGCAGGTTTACTTCAAAAAGACCAGCTACCAGTGATTTGGTCCAAGGTTATGATTATTCTAATGTGTTTCTCATCAATGACAGTAGGGCAGCTAGAGAGTCTCCCAGCAAAATTTTTCCAGTTTTGGAAATCTGCTGTATTCCTTCTTAAATATAACATACAGTATCGTTGCACAGAAATGAGTTCTGACAGAACAAAAGTCTTGTCTGAATATCTCATTGATACCCATCGTCAGTTCTAGAAAGGAGAACAGATTAAGGCTCTGTTCTTTGATAAGTTACAGGAGCATAGATTCATTCCTATGAATCTACATTTGTAGCTAATTTGTAATAATGATTTAATTAAAGAACAACAACTAGGAGAAGCACTGTTAAGTATCCAGTCACCTTCTTTTTCATGATTCTGGATTCTCCTTTACCAACAGAGAACCTACATCAGGCCGACTATACACATTGGAGACTTTTAGGAGCAAGAGCTCTGCACATACATAATCACAGAAAGGCAATCACAGAAAACCAGCCACATATAAAAGAGGTGCAGACATGTAGACAGACATCTCCACAAATAAAATGCATGTATTCAGAAAGTCCCTCCTCATTTATGAGATTTTGAGAGAAACAATTCCTTAATTAACATCTCCCAATGTTTGAGCCTTCAAGCTTTGCATTCTTGACCCCCTCTTTTCAACCAAGTGACTAGAAAACTCTTCCCTTCTTTGCTTAAAAGGAAAAAAAGAAAAAAGAAATTCAAATGCATTCACAAGGCTCCAGCAGCAACTGGGTCTTCTCAAAAACCATCAAAATTCATGAGTCATCCTAAAACCACAAGGCAAGCTGAGAATGCTGCTCAAGGCCATATGTCCCACAAAGAAAGAGCATTGCTTTTTAACTGGAAGCACTGTGCCTGGTTGCTGTTTGAAATTTAATAAGAGAACTTCACTGTTACGGTGGAGTTTTCTTATATCTCAATATTATCCAGCACAGGAGCACTGAATCAATCTACCAAGACAAAAAAAAAGAAAAAATAGCAAAAACTGAAGGTGAGAATGACTGAAACCCAATGTGAAATGAGCGAGGCTGTTCTCATTGCTGGAGCTGATTGAATTGCAGAACAGTCTTTTCAGTTATTTAAAATCAATTTCACTTCACTTGTGAAAAGCTGATTTTTGGTTTGAGACACAATGATTTAACTTCTAATGAAAACCCACACATTGAAAAGATGGTCATCAACTATGAAATCAAAATATAGTATCAAGATCAAATGCTTACTCATGGGCAACCGCTGAAAAAAACTTGAACTATATAAATTAAAACCAGATGCTTTAAATTAAAACACATAAATTACTGATGCTGATATTACTATAAATTTCAGCGATGAAAATACATCACTGAAGACTTTAAGGGAGACTCTAAAGGTTATGTATAGGAGTATTTTGCATTATTAAACAAAGTGTCACCTGAAGAAGTTCCCTGGAAGAATGCAGGAGGTAAAGTATCTCAGATTATTGTGACATGATTCAACTACTAGTGCTGTTTTTATTCTGAATAGATGTTGTATATCTCGGTCATTTCTTTGTTCAGTTTCTGATGTGTATTTAGTGTTGGAACACAGAAATCTATGTAACTCAGTCTGTTTCCAGCTGGACGTATACTTTCTCCCTGTCCCCTATGCAGAGAACGCAGCTGGAACCAGTAACATCTCTGTAAACGAACTGAACTTTTAAGTTCAACCATTGTATCATGCTTCAGGCTGCTTAGTATCTTTCAAACCCTATGGTAATTTGGTCTTATTTCCACTAAAGAATGGCCAAATCTTGTGTATATGTACGGAAAGCTTCCACGTCCTCAGGACAGCGGGCTAGTTAAAAATAGCATTTATCCAGTGTAAACAATGTAAAAAAAGAAAGCTTTATTTATAGCTCATTATTTTGGAGGAGTGACATTTACCTCTAGCTGGAGCATTAGGATTTTGCGTTAAGCAGTTTTGGTTTTGAACAGTTTGAAACATTGCAGTAGTGTTGAAAACCATATCTCAGTATAATAAACAGATGTTATATAAAATGCGTATGCATGTAAAGCTGAACTATGTGAGGGAACAAATATATATATTCTCACATTTATGTTTGTGAAAATAGACATTTTCCAAACTACACACATATGAAATACATTTTACCAAGAACCAAATTTTCATATATATATTTTTTTTCATAGCTTTATATATGAAGATTTCATTGGTTTTTTTTTTAAACCATTTTCAGACCTTTCTGCTACGGCCACCCAGTATTTATACTTAAAGTTCTGTATCTTGTAAACTATTTTTCAGCTGGGACCTCACTAGATAAAGACAAAGTATGCCTTAAAGAGAAGAAAAATCAACTCATAAAAAATGCACCTTGTAAATACCATAAGGCATATGTTCACGAGTTTCTCTGAATTCTGTTTGTATTATTATTTGTAATGATGATACAGTCAGCGGGAATGCAGTACCAACAACTGACATAACCAGAAGTTGAAGAGAGAAAAATGATGGAGATTCCCTGATATTTCTCTGTGCTGCAATATTTGGAGAAGATCTGAGGTGGTCTCAGTCCTTGACTGAGGGACTGCACAAGTTTCTTCTAACTCCCCCATTCTATACACACCAATTTCTATTTCTATATGAAGGAAGATTTTTTTTTTTTTTACTGCAGACTGACATAAGCTTCTTGGTGACCAAACTGCCTGAAGAGAAGTGGTTGGGTTTGGGCATTCAGCTACCATTCATTTATCAGGGGATTGGATATCAGACCCTTCAGGCATCTCAGAAGTACTGGAAAACCATGTTATAGAAGCAGGATATAGCATTTATATATGGGTTTGTTTGGTTTTCTTTCAAAATACTAATTGTAAACAGTGAAAATTATTCATTCACTATCTGACTCAGTCACCTATGGTCTCCATCTCTAAAGCCAGAACTAAAGTGACCTACCATAGCTATAAAACCGAGATGATTGCCCATGATGCTTTTCTTCTCATGTAAGAGTAGCTTAAAAAACAGATTCTTATGTCAGGAAGCTCTACCAGATTATCTTCAATAACCTGCTGAGAGGATTTCATCAACCTACCATATATTATACGCAATGACTTTTTTTGTAATTAAATCATATCTTACAGAGAACGACCAAGCTAGAGCATCCCCAGTTTCCCTTACAGCTTTTGTCCATGAATAATCAGCAAGACTGCATCCCACTTACTGAATCTTTACTATCTTTACACCATTTGTCAAAGGATGCATAAAATGGCTCAAACGATGGTTTCAAGCACTGTCCCCACTGTGCCTGCACTTCACCCTCCTGGCGACCACCACCCTCCACCATTTCATTTGAACAACCTTTTAAAAATAAGACCATGTATTTTCCTAATCCACATTTTGTCATTCTTCCTTTCAAGCTTATGCAGCAATTTTGAAGCTGCGTTAACCTTCCTATGACCTTGAAAAGGTAAGGGAAAACCCCATGTTAACAATTCTTCTCTCTCCTTATTTGGGTAAACTAGAAGCCATGAGAGCCTTTTTATTGACTTTCACTACAGTTTTCACCCTTGGCAGTACAACTGAACCTGCCCTGACCTCTTTTGACCAAACGCCTTTGTCCAACAAACTGTTCAAAGCATCTTGCAGCCAGATGTGAGCCCCCACACCCTGAGTGTATAGGCTTGACTGTACAGATCTCCTGCTACCTCCCCTTGACTGCCTGCACCGCCAGCAATTGCCTTCAGCTTGCTGCCAGCTGGCCTGATTCTGAGATAAGACCCACTGGCCGGGTTAAGAAAATGACACCTGATCATAGGGCTGGTCTTGTTCCCATGAGCTGCACCCTCTCAGAAGGCTCAAAAAAACCACTCCACACTGAAGGAAATAAAAGCAGCACCTTCCACAGGCGGTGGGAGGAAGGCATGCAGCCCCCTCTCTTCTAGCAGGGTTTGTTCTGCCTGGTCCCCAGAGGAGCAGAAGACTTAATTTGCAACCACATCAGCTACAAAAGGGGAGCACTGAAGTGGGAAGAGAATCCTGAAAGCTGTGTAATGCAATGTATCTGCTTATCACGGAATAAAATAACATTGTCTGTTCGACATGGATATTCACTCAGCCTGAATGGCAAAAGGTCACAAAGACGTCACACATCGTCTCCTTATTTGCCTATCTTAAAGACTGTCTGTGCAGACTCCTAGTAGCTTATGACTGATGTAGAACTGGCGTGCACATAGCTTGGTTACCTGTTTGTGCAGCTCATTTTGATCTCAAGGCTGTCAGGATGTTGACAAACCTAGATTAATAGAGGTAAACAGAAAGAGACAACAGCCTCTGACTAAATGCTTGGACAGAACTTGTGTGATTTCTGTCAGCTTTGGAGTAGATGTAGGCTTCAGGTCTGTTATCAGCTCATATAATACCTAAACTTCTTTGGGCCACACTCTATTTCTTGTACTCTTTGCATTATTTTGTCCTAGATTTCTATGAGCAAGAATACAAGTTATTATCTTCCCCCTTGTTCACCAGCCACTTTCACCACATTCTAGTCTTTTGTGCTCTCATGGACAAGCAGAACAAAATATTTCTTTCAGTCCTATTTTGATCCTGTTTTGAGTCATTTCCCGATGCACTTTGACATTGCTGTGTCTCTCAGCAACAACTTTTTGTTTATCAGCTTTATCCCTGGCTCACACAGTATTGAAAACCTCACCACCACTCAGCACAAACAGCACGTATGACTTCTTTACTCTTATTCTCCTTATGCTTAGCTGCCATCTCTGTCTCACTACTCCACTTGAGTATATCCAACATCTGGAAAACAGATCAATTCCTGAAGTCAATCTGACTCACATTATCTGGAAATAGCCTGGTTCCATTATAACAAGACCTTCACTGCCCCATTGCCTTCATGGCTGAAAGACATCTCAGCCAATGAGGGCATGGATTAATGTCCTGAAGGGAAAATCTGTGAAACCTCTAACAAGCTTTTTCTTCTCCGTATAAAGAACCATCAGCAACAAGGCTTCCTTGTAGTTCTTGAGTTAAGCCCTCAAAATTATTTTTTCTTCTAAAAATGAGACCCATGAAGGGTCTCTCATTCTAAAAATACCTGTTTAGTAATAAGTCCTCTAGAAGTGAAATGCTCGCCTACCAAGTCTGAGCTACAAGCCAACCCAACTCCTGACAGTAAATACTGACATATTCCCACCTGGCAAAAATAAAAATGGGTATTTGAAAGTTTAAATATTCACATACCTGGGAGACTTTCAGCCAGTCCTACAGGATGTAATATTGCTGATAGTCCTTACCAAAAAAAAAGTAACCAAAATATGAAACCTTCTTTCTCACCCCTTCGACCCCCGTCAACACTGCTCATTTGGATCAGGTGTTTTTGAAGTTTGCACATGGCAGTCTCATTTGCATTTAATGTCCTTCAGATTACTTCCTTTTTGTTGTGCTAAACACCTCTCTCAGTTGAGTCTAATTTGATGAGGTCATGCTGTGACTCCTGACCCCGTGGGTTCTAAATGAAACCATCTGACAAAAAAGTGAGTAGAGTGAGTCTTTTGCCTGTTCGTGGACATTTGATATTTGCAGATGTTCTGCAAGTTTTACAGACGACTCTTTTGCCAGGCTAACGTTTGCCTGGAGAGATGGAAAGAAGTGAATTCCTAGAAAGAGTAAAATAGTCCAAGAATAAACAGGTCACAGTAATCCAGTCTCCACAACAACACTAGCTAAAATAAAAATAAGTCAAAAGTAAGAACAGACCATTATCTAAGTCAAGGGAATCCTACATCCTAGCAAAGCTTTTCCAATTTTCCATTATTTTCCAATAATGACTTAATATCTTAGAGTTTTCTCCAAATGTCTGTGAATGGACACACCTGTGTGGCTTGGCGTGAAGACCCCAGGGCTGTCTGATGGCTCATCATGCACAGAGAAAGCCTCCACCTGCTTTGGTGGCATAAGGGAAGGCTGAAGAAGTGAGTATTTATCTCCAGTTGCCTGCAGCTGTGTTATGCAGGAGGTCAGCCTGGATGGTCTTGCAGTCCTCATCTGGCCTTAAAAGTCTGGATCTGTTACTACAGCTTTGAAATGCTTTCAACTGCTGATCACTTCATTCCAGGCTAATTTTATGTAGAGTCACTGGAACACTAACGCATATGGTCCAAAAAAATGCCAAAATGTTATTCCAGACTTCTCTGGCCCTGAAAAAGAGCCAAATTTTACAAGAATATTATGGTATAAAACTAGAAAAGGAAATCAATAAGCTCAGAAATTTCTTCAGAATATTTTTTTCAGTGTTCCTATGCTCATCACCCATTACTTTGCAAGGCTGGAATTGAGATCATTCTTAAACGGTATCTGGGTTTCAGCCAAAATTCACCGAAACTGTCGGAGAGACCTCATCAGACGAGGCCATATATCTCTTTTTGTTTGCAGTACTTCCTGTGCCAACTCTTCCTCCTTCCAAACACAAAGATAATTTTCCCTATGAATTGTACGGCTAATTGTTCAGCTGCCTGTGGTATTGCATGCCCTCCACAGCAACACTATTTCAGAATTATCTGACTGTAGTAAATCATCTCGAGATATACTGTAATTAAGTAGGAATATGCAAAGCTTCAGACAGATTATCTTTGAAATGCATCAAAGTACATTATATTATAAAAATATTAGGAAAATCTGTAGGTCATATATTCACTAAACTCCTCTACCTTATATGAAAATGAGTCATTTTCCATCATACCCTGAGGGTGGGGAAGCTGTCAGATGAAGAAATAAAAGACACTGCTAGTTAAGAAGAGCAGACCATGCCAAATTACTAATTAAAATTTAGATATGTTTTTGTGTGGAGAGCAGGTGCATGTGCTAAAAGCTTTTCCAAAACTGGACTCTTATCTTGCTTATTTTGAAATGCCTTTTTACAGACCTGAGTAAGAGCCACAAAGACAACGTATTAGTGAAGCAAATTCTTAGACGTACACATGTTAAAAATGGAACGCTGAGAATTGTGTCTTAGCTTACAAGAAGCATGTTTTCAATTAATTGAAAAGCATTTTTAAAGAGTTTTGTTGGTCAAATTGGGTTTATATTATTCAGGAGTGAGATACGGATATGTAATTATATTTAGTTACATCTTTACACAGCTTTAATTCTTGTAGTTTCAAGAACCCGTATCTTTTCAGTTGTCCACTAAATTATCTGTACAGGTTATAATGGGACAGAGGAAAGTTTCCGTTGCTGTTTTCAAGATGATGGTCCTATGAAACTTTACGTACCTGAATCTGAGCTGTCCTTTAATGTATCAGTTGTATAGAGTAGTAGTTTAAATGGTTCTTCATAAGTAAATGTATGAGATTTTGGAACATTTTGATGCATCCATTTCTATTCACATATCTTCAAATCCACAAAATTATTTGGAAATGCATTACTCCCACGGCCTTCAACAGGAATCACAGGACCAATCACAGGAGGAACTGTAGCAGGTCCTTGTCAGAGAGAAGTACCAAAACCCAAACTCCACAGAAGGACAACAGAATCTGAAGGACTCACCATCTGCAATGCCCATCCTTTGGGCATCCACAGCTGCATGGCCCAAACTGAGGAATGGAGTTTAATGAGCAGCTTGACACTGCGGGCACATTGGAAAGGTGAGATTTTACAAGGAAAAGAAAAAAAAGCATGCATATACATGGGTAAGGGGGTTAACATGGGGGATGACATTTTAACTTCATTGTTTCAACTTAAAGATGCAGGAATCTAAACTTGCATCTGAGCACATTCTGGAATTATATATAAAATGCATATTCATCAGGATTATAGCAAATTTGGGCCTAAAGAAAGATTGGGATTTTCCTTGTATTTTGTCTGCTGCAAGAGAGGTGGGCCAGAAGCACATGATGCCTGCTAGCAAGTGAAAGCTTGCTGATACCTAAAACATCGGGGGCTTTTTCCAGAATGATTTATCCTTATATTACTTGAAGATTACTCATGTAATCCTGTTTGTAAAGCTGAATGAAACTGTAACGTGCTTCCTACAAATATCCATCTGAATACTTAAATGATTATATATATTTTTTTACCATGTTCACATCTCTTTGGTGTTTACTTTTCCAAGAAATTCCCCCAAATGAATTGACAGACCCAGAGATAACTCTTTCAGAAAAGATACTGGAATATGATTCTTTGTCTGAGTTTTTATAATTATTATTCATATTACAGAAGTATTCAGAGATGCCAATCAGGCTATGAGCCCTATCATGGCAGATCAAATTAAAATGACAAGAACTGTACCAGCAACCTGATCCCATGTATAACACTGTCAATTATACGCGTGGCTCTTCCCCATGGAGGCAGAAATCAGCTGCTTCTGTAACACTCTCAGTTCATAAAACATAAGACAGTAACAATTTTAAGCGAAAGGACAACATGCAATATTAGTCTTCCATTTACTTTTGAAGTTTAAATAATTGAATTAACTAGGAAGTAATGTCACTTAAAGTGGTCTCAGTAGGTCTTCTGCGAGGATCCCCTTGAACTGAATGGAAATATCCAGGTTTTCAAGGCAACAGTGGATTTGAGAAATTATGTTGCCAGCGTACTATGCCACCATGAAAGAAAAGAAATTAGCCAGTGGACAGCTGGGGAAATTAATACAGCCTGTGCAAATCAAGGTGCAAATTAAGTGGACAAGATCTGACATCATTTTCTTGAAGTCAAGCTCTCCCAGTTAAGTTGGAACAGCTCTAGTGCAGGGCTCTATTAAAGAAAGCACTCCTCTCCATACCTCCTGCCCTGGAAGGTGGCTGCCTGGCAAGGCAAATAAAACCAGGTCACATGACATGCATTTTCCTTAATAAAAAATTTCAAATAAAGATAAAATATCAAACAGCAAAGTTGAAGTCCTGAGCAGAATAAATTTGGAAGCCATATCCATTTCAAAAATCCACCTTAAAATTCCATGCTAGGAATAACAAAATAAGACCATATGGTCTTGGATCGACCTATTATAGTATGCTATTCCAAAGGGCTGAGTCTGGCTTCTCAGCTGTTATCTGCCTTTAGCGACCATTTGATTGCACTGAAGTCAAATTTACCAGGTTCGCTTCTTCACTTCTTTGACCTGGTAATCTTGGAGTGCCCCACATGCAGTAATTTCATCTAGGATATTTACTAGAAAGCAACGCCTGGCAGAGCAGGAGCCCCTTACCCCAGAGGCAGCCCCTGCCCCAACTTTCCTCCCTGCACCATGGGCCCAAGACACTGCAGACACCTCTGAGACCTCATGGAGAGGCAAGAAGAGGGCTCCATAGCACTCCTCTCCCATGTCTGTGCCACCCAGACTTGGGTCAGGGGTTGTCTCTCGGTGAAGGCCCCACGTGCCACCCGAGGCCACAGAAGGGCCTCCTGCTCAGCATCCATCCCCAACGCTGGGCTGAAACAGCCCAGTTTTGTCAACCGTCAGGACATGCTGCAAAGCACATTTGTTTTCCCAAACTGAGAAAAACTGGGAGAACTCTGGCAGGAGATCACAAAGATGAAATTTCTTTTCATCTGCTAGGTTATGATTTATGTTAATGATTGGGCAAAGGAAGGAGGGGAACGCCAGAGCAGGCTGTGTGTACAGCAAGGAGGTCTCCCCAGAATGTGGGAAGGAGTGCTCGTTGAAGGGAAAGATCCTTCTTTGGATATAAACAAGCCACAGGAAGGGGCAGGTGAGTGCATGGCAGATCCATTGGACAAAATCCTCTCTCTGCACTGAGCACAGGAGAAGCAATCATCGCTTCACCGTGTAAATAATAGCCAGAGCTGTGAAGGAGCCTGCCAAGAGAACTGAGCCCTGCAGAGATCCCCTGTGCAAAATATGTTCCTTTCAGTTTTGCTCAGGGGACCAGGCTTTGGCTGCAAGACACAAGCAAAAGTTCAAATACAGTGACAATTACATATGAGAGGAAAGCACCTCTTTGCTTCAGTGTGCACTTCTTTCTGAATCTGTTGCTTATTTCACTATATGCTGAGTTCACATGCACTGTAAATTTCAAGACTGAGACACAAGTAAGAGTCTCACAGATTCACACACGTACTTTTCATACTCACAGAGCCTATCTATGTGACTTCAGCAGCAGCTTCTTTTCTCATTCACTGATGTCTAGGAGATGGTGGAAGCAGTGGGAAGGAGAAGCAGGAGCAAAGGGCAGGGAAAGACCAAAGCACTGAAACACCGCAGCCCAAATCCTCCAGGGATCAGCAGCACCATTCCCATTTATCTGATGATGATTAGCACTTCAGCTTTATATGCTAGCACAGATTCAGGAGAAACTTGGAGTGAGAGTCCACAAACAACATAATCATACTGATCTTCCTAATGAATTGCCTGTGAGCATCCTGAGCCAACCAAGGGAAAATGCTGCCTTCCAGGCATGCTGGAACATTGCAGACAGGTTAGACCTGGGCCACTCCATCTTAAACTTCAGTTTGTTTAGAAGTCTCTTTGATTTGGTACTTTTCAGTAAAAACAAAGCTTCTACATCACATGTACTGAGGGTTTGTCTCTGCTTGGGCTAACAGTGCCTTCAGTCCTGGTTTCCTGTTTGTGATCCTCAAACCTCTCATGAAGACCAACCTCACTGGATCAAACACAGACAGATGACCAAGGATATCCTCATCACTCCTACCCCTCTATTTCTCTACTGTCACGCCTTTCTCCAAAGGGACATCTCAGTTTCTGTGCAACTGTGTGCCCTGTGTGCCTACAGGTTCCTTCCACCAGCTCCAGCTCCGTGTCAGAGGCACAACACCTCCAGACTGGGATTCCACTGAGAAGGGCCTGAAAGGGTACAGAAGCTCAGTGGGAACTAAGTGGTAGCTCCAAAGTGACCTACGAATGGGTGATGCTGCCCACTGCCCACTCCTGCCCCACGCCAGCAGCAGATATTGTAGCAGAGGTGACCCTTCCACTTAGTAAACCCTAAGGCTTTAGCTTAGTTTGAATGCTCCTTTCTAAAACCACCACAAAAACATCAAAAAGAAAACTTACATCCAAGAATCTTAAGGACTTTCTGCACATTAATTAACCCTCCGTCACCTAGAGCGAGGCAGGGAAGTGTGGTTAAACCAATTACATGGAAGATGAAGAAGAGGAACCGGAGGTTAAATGCCTTGCAGATGTGGGGAGTGCAACCCAGGCTTTCTGGCTCTCAGTCTCAGATTGGCTTCCCGGGAGAACTGGAAGTGAAACTTTCCCTGTAGAGCTGTTGCTGTATAAAATCAGCTTGGCAGCGTGTGACAGACATAATCCTTTTCCCATATGTTTTATTTTCTATAAATAGAAAAACATCTCATTAGCATTCGGTAACTTTGTAAGATAAGGAGAACGAACAAACAGACAAACAAATATCCAAATCATTTCCAGAGAATTGCTTAAAAATCCCACGCAGCCCAGGAGGGCAGAACTGGATTTAGCCCTCTTGCTTCTGATTTTCCATCACCTGCGTTACCAGGAAAGTATTTCTCCAATCTGCAAGGAGTGGTTGAGCCCATCACAGCACGCTGCACCACTGTTAGTGAAACAGGCCATGCGATGCACCCACAGTATTTCAGTTGGCTTTTATCACAGAAACTGAGTGGTCTCAACCCCAGTCTTTGGCGGACTACAGCCACAAGGCCAGGAGATTAAATGTTTTTTGTGTTTGTGACATTCATGCCCCACGCCAGAACCCTCCCTCTATCCCTATGAAACCACAGTGGATTGTTACCACCATTATGGCAGAGTTACAGATTTGTAGGCACCTCCCATGTTTCTGAAGATACAATACTGCTGGGATTGTTCTGAACAGTTTATCATGGTATAGCCTTGCAAATTAGGGGATGATATAGTCTGTCCTTGACATTAAACATGTAATGTGCACACTCTCAATTATTTTAGTCCCAATTAAAATAATCTTTCATACAATTAGACTAGAAAAAAAGAGACTCTGTTTTGTATTTGATAATTGGCTGAAGGTTTCTTAAACACAATAAAGCATGCAAGAACTGCCACAATAAATTGGACACGGAACCATTTTGCCTAGAACCCTTCCATCAGTAGCTAGAAAGAAACATTTTAAAAGCATCATGAAGATAAGCCTGCATAGGAAGAAACAAGAAAACAGCAATTTAGTTTGATCCAGACATTTGAATTTTCAAAAATAGATTTTTTTTTCCAATTCATAATGAAAAAACTTCAGAATAAAGAAAGTTGAAAAATTTCCTAATGAAATAGGCACATATAGTGGGAAAGAATACTCAGGGTGAATGAACTGGGCACTACACCATTGTAGCTGCAGATCAGTCACTGTCTTCTCATCTTTGGCTCAAAAAATCTTTCCCAAAACATAAGCAAAAACATGCATTTCAGGTACGACAGAATGGTATTTATTCCCCCCAACCACCAATTCTTTTTTATGACCACTTCTGAAAATTCATGGAATGTTTTAAGACCTGTTCCTTCTTCCTCTAATTAACATCTTTATTTAAACGCGAGATAAAATATCATTGTCCATTATATTATACAGGCTGGTAAGAACACCACCAAATCTGCCCCTCCCTTTAGAAAATGTTGATTTTAGGTCATCATCTTTTTGGGTTTTTTCATCTCAAAAATAAACCACTTCATTCTGCATCACACAGAAACTCACTATGACTCCAACTACTGGAGCTTCCAGTCTCTAAAGCACTCCCTCACCTGCTGCAGAACCAGTCTACCTCCAGGCACGGGTTAGCCAACAAGAACCATCAGGGCTTGAATGAAACCTGAGGGTGTATACACACAATGACACAATCCCTTCTCGTAAAAATTTCAGGGCATTTAAAGGATTTTCATGAGTATGAGTTACTAAAAATTCTCGTTTCCATTCTAACACATTAGTAATTCATTTCATCAGTGATTAAAAATAACAGGCTGAGGACAGGGGATAAATATGCCACGGCTCTTTTTTTTTTTCAGTAAGAACTCTATCAAAATCATAGGGAAGGAAAAAAATTCTAGCACACTGTCATACCAAAATTATGCGAATGCCTAACTCCAGGAGGATAATTACAGTACAACGCAACTTGAAATCTTTTTCATCTGTCTGTCAGGATCTTTTTCCCATAGCAATGTTTTGCCAGAGGCCAGCACACGGCTTTAAAAAACAAGCACTTTTTCTTCAAAGAGGATATCCATGATTACTGTATGATCTCAAGAACAACTGTAGAAGCTCTGGGTGAGATTTATCTTTGTCACTTGCCACGAGCACACAGCCCTGGTTTTGCAGGCATCCTGCTCTGTGCCTGCATACCCATCACCCAGCTCCAGGTGCAGTTTTTGGGAGGGTTTTGGAGCTGCAGCATTCATAGTCCCATCCATGCACCCCTGGGGAATCTCCCTCTTTCTATTCTTGTCCTTTCTCCATCCTTTAAGGTTTTAGAAATGATTTCTGTTACCAGTGCTTTCATCCCATGTTTATGGGTCTCTCTGGTTAAGAGCTTTCTTTGGGGAATTGGCCATTAAGATATTAGGAGCCTATTTTGTAAGGCACAGTATGGCACATACAGCCATACGCGTATTATTCTCCTCTGGTCTAGAGCTACGGTTAGTTTGAGCAGCATATCACAGCATCTTAGAAGATAGACAGAAAAAAGGTAGGAAAGTATGTTGGAAAGGAAGGTATGAGCTGAAGCACACACAGGCATCTTAAAATATCACAGTATTCTCCATGGGAGCCAATACACAAACCGTGCTCAGAACACCATCAGAATATTTTCCAGAAATGGTAAGATAATTAAGCATAAATGGAATCTCTTGGAAACGGCTAAGTATTGAAACCAAGCCATCGAATATCTCTATAGAGATGCACAATTATGATTTTTATTAATTGTTTCCACAACGGAAAATTCCACCATCAGCTAAGCCCCCAGAAATTTAGCTCTCACGCAGAAAAGTTTCCATACTTGAAATGAGTTTTCTGAGGGAAGAATCTTTATTTAGGGTAGCAAATAAATCACGGTTAATCTTTCAAAATCTTTCAAAAAACAAAACAGGGGACTCTCAAGGCTTGTTCTTAACCAACTGTACAGCTGATGGAACGTCTTTCAACAGATCTCAAATTTTCTACTGCAACATTTTCAGAGTAAATCAGTTTTTCTCCTTCACATAATGTCGTCCTTCCCTCTTTTGTTTTATCAAGTTCAATCCATCAGCAGTCTCTGAGAGTAGATTGTAACCGAGAGAGGGTTGTTTGTATGAAATTACAAACTCTGGCTCGTATTATATGCTTGACTCATGCCTAAACTTGCCCAAGATAAGCCTATTAAATAACATTCCAGACAGCAGCTCTGCCCAAGGGAGACACTTGTCACTCCATTGGAGGACTACCAGTAGGACACAGGTCGGCCGCCCTGCGCTACCCTCAGCTGCCCAGCTGCCTCCTGTGGAAAATGGTCTCTGAGTATCAGAAATGCTGAGCAGGTGAGCGAGATCAGAGGCTGCTACTGGAGCAGGTGACGAGGAGGCAGCGTGAGCTACAAGCAGCGGACTTCACTCCATCTGCCCTTTCTGGAGTGCAGGTGGGGTAAACTCATTAATTTTGGATTCTCAGGGTCTGCAGTAGGAAGCAGTGTCTACCAGGATATTTCCATGTTTGCTAACATGATTGCTACCATATTTAATACTTGAATGATTTCAAGCCATCTTGTAGTTAGAAGGGTCATATGCTAAGCTTGCTATATATGTATATATATATACACACATATACATATATATATATAACCTTAAATTAATTGTCTTCCTGTCATATCAAACTAGAATAAAGTAGAAGACCAGATCATGTGTGTGGATGTCCCGTCCCTGGAGGTGTTTATAGCCAGGTTGGATGGAGCCAACAGCAACTAGATCTGGTAGGTGGCAACCAGCCCACAGCACTGGAGTTGGAGCTAGATGATCTTTAAGGTTCCTTCCAACCCAAGCCATTCTGCCATTCTACAATCATGCAGAGCCTTGGAAAAGCACATGTAAATGACTGACGTGAGTTTGGCTGATCTTAGAGGTCACATCTTGTGAGGACCCCAGTGTGCCTCAGACCTAGACCTAGAAATAGCCACTATACTGAAGCCAGAAATGGGAGCACCTGTTGGACTGAATTGTGCATTTAACACATTTAATACTAATTAACCTACGCTTAGGACAAGAGCAGTCCAAGGGTGAGTCCTCAGCGTGACTGGCCCCATGCACACACGCCACAGCGTGTCCCTGCCCAGCAGAAGATGCAGTGGAGGAGGCACTGGCTCTGCAGCACACGGGGCTCGGGCAAAAATCAGCACTTCAAAGGGAACTTTGACTTTGATAGAGAGTGAGAGGGGGCTGCTGGAGAGGGACCTGTGCTACAGAGCAAGCCAGCATGTGCTTCACATTTCAGAAATGATATGCAGAAAAAGACTTCACAGATGAAAAAGGGAGGGGAAAAAAAGGGAAAAAAAAAAAAAAGCAGCCTACAAAGATCCTGGGCATCTCAGCTCTTCTTAAGGTAGCATTTTGGAACCCCATAGACACTATGACATTGCAGCCTGAAAACTGCAGTGTTCACATTTAAATTAAAAAAAAAAAAAACCTTTTTATCCTATTTGGATGTATTTTGCAACACGTCTCCTGGGATGTGAAAGAATGCAATTAAAAGTATCCAGTATGATCTTTACCAAATGCAAATTTTATTAATTTGTCCTTTGGAGAATAACTTTTAAACATTACAAATTATGCTCTACTGGCTTTCTTGCCTCTTTTTCCCTCTTTCACTGTTTTCTTGGACTTTCAAAGCAGATTTTTGTTGAATAGATCATACAGGATTATATGGTTATAGCTTGCTTTCATATATATCAAAAAGAAAATCAAAAATATGACCTCATATGTTAATAAATCAATTATGGAATGCTGTTTTACACATATGCTCAAAACATGACCTCTTCCAAGTAGAACAGAAATTTGGAGTTTAGATTTCAGGCGCTTTAGCTTTAAGGATGCTGGGAATAACTTTATCTGGTAAATATTAAGTAAAACAATTTTTCATTCAAGTTTTACTTTACCTCTCATTAAAGCTTAATCAAGAACACCGTTTTAACTACACATGAATAAGCCTTAACCTTACATTACTTCTAAAACTAAAACCAGTTTTATAATCTGTACTTCACTGCTTTTGAGTCATGAAGGAGTAAAGCAGAAGCAGCTTGAGTTTTGTATATGCTCTTTTGCACTCTCAGAGGCAATTCAGTGCTGAAGAATTTCCATTTCATAAAACAAAACAATGCCAGTGACTCATTTGTAATGAGGACTTGCATAATTGCTTTTTTGGGAGTTTGACAAGAAAAAATGTGCAGCAGCCAATCCGCCACACAACTTTTAAAACTGTTTAACAAAAGATACACAAAGCACATTTCGTTCTATTTTAGTTTTAATCCTCTACTAAATTTCCTCCTGGGTTTAATGTAAAAGTGCTAGCTTTGTTACTGCGTACCCGAAGGAGATGAAATAGCATTGGAAAACATTTGATATGAAAGTACAATACCAACAAAATATCATTCACCTTTTTTCTATAGCCCCTTCACAGCTTCAAGGGCCATGAGATCAGAGTGTGCCGGTATTTCTCCTTAGTGTTCCCCTCTTTGAGCCTGAGCTGTCCTGGTTGGGGGAATTGAGACAGAGACTCAAAGCCACATACAGAATGGGGGCATGGGTTGCTGCTGGGCTTGGGCAAGCAAAGCCACTGAAGCTCAGTTTTGGATCTATTTGAGATGTAAGGAGTACAGAATCTGAGATGCTCATCCTAAAACCTATAGATCACCAAAATTTCCAGATGCACACAGCATACGCACTCATGCTGAGGCCTGCACCAGTTATACAACCTATTGGTTATAAGGTTGCAACTTTCCCACTCCGTGCCTGCACTCCTCAGAAAAGGCTGAACCTGGCAGAAGGTATCCCCACAGCTGAGGACACGCCACCACAGCCAGGTGACACCCTCCTGGGGAATCACTGAATGGCTTAGGTTGGAAGGAACCTTAAAGATCATTGAAGGTCATCAGGAAGGGCTGAGCAAACAGAAGTTTAACAAAACTGATCACTCTCAACCCCCCTGCCAAGTCAGTGTTTCTCTACCTTTCCTGCTTTAAAAGTAATCCCCAAGCAATCAACACGGCTGTTATAGTTAGCATTCTTCTGTTAGAGCCGTGCCAGCTTGCATCAACTCAGAGTCCTGCTCCTCTATCTCATCACACCTAACATCAGCACGCAGCCCAATCACACAGTGACAAAACACCTTCCTTGACGTGAATTGCTCAGTACCTGGCAGGATATATGTCTCGGCTCTCACAAACCCTCCTGCCCTTAGAGCTGGGTGCCTGGGAAATTAAAATGAGCGTGAGCGTATTGCCATCAGGACACTTGGGAGAAGTGGAGAGCCTGGTCCTGTGTATTTCAGAGAAAACAGCACTATTAAGGACACAAATGTGATACTTGATTTGGATGTTTTCCCATGTGGATGAAAGGAATCACTCCTCATGCAACGCTGAAAGAAACTGATTAGATTTATGCAGGCAAGTATCAGCTTGCGATTAGCATTTAGGTGAGGATGAAGCTATGTGCTACAGGAAATATTGGTGTGCGTTTGCTGTTTACTTTCATTACCTAATGTGCTCTGCATTAAGCTGGGGAAGACAGAATCGGTTATTTGGGAGATTTTTGAGCACATGTAAATTTATTGGTCCTTCCTGACAGAAGAACTGAACGTACTCCACGTTCATAACACAGTATTTGGGATGCACTGGTATAAAATGCCTCCCAAGCAGTTCCAAGAAAAGAATCAGATTGTTGTTGTTCTGCTCCAGACAGGTAGGAAAAGCTTTGAAGAACCAGTTTTTCCAAGGAAAATTCCACCTCACAATAACATTTGCTTTAAGAAGTAACATTGCCTTTGATGAAAAGTTCAATCGCGAAAGTGCATAGGGGGTTATATATACATTCCTGCACAGGAATATGCACTCACACGTATGTATGTTTTGCAACTGATTTGGGATAAAACAAACCCGAGGTTTTATATTTTTCATTTATCAAGGAAATCTGTTACCAAAAAGCTTCACTTTTGGCAGCAGGTGTGTTGAGTCCCACAGGGATATTTACCTTCATGTAACCTCAGTGTAATTCATGTCTTCATTACAGCTAACGGGGAGATAGTCTCGCTAGTCACTACCTCAAGAATAATAAATTTTAAAAAGCAGGAAAAAAAAAACAACAAAACCAACAGAAACAGCCAAGATTGTTGTATAAAAGCTCAGAAATCCTTTCATGCACTGTCTAGGCTTGGAATATAGAAGGAAATCTCTGCCAAGAAGCAAAGGATGTTGAAACAGAATCATGCAATGTGTTAATGCCGCAGGGCATTGGAAGTAAGATGCCAGGGACTTCAATCAGAAATTGAATGATCTTTGTGATATAGCAAAGAGGATGGAATAACATCAGAGAACTGTGAATACAATGGAAAGAAACAGCATAATCATTTGTCATCACTCCAAGCAAACAAGTGCTGGCAATGACGTTTTCTGCACCAACCAATTCATGTCATAGTTTGAGGCTCAAATACCTTTCGGTAGCAGATCCCACCAGCAACATCCCCCAGTGGCAAGGAAATTTGCAGAAATATCCACCTCATCTGACACTTCAAAGGACTTGTGCCTGGTCCTCAGACAGTTAAGTGTGGATACGCTAAGGTGGCTATGAAATCAGATTAACTTAAAGAGCTTGTATAATTCACAGCCTATTAAGTTAACCCAGTTTCAAAACTGGTTCCACTTTGCATGAGAATGGACATCTGTGGCCTTCAAAATCCTCTACTATTTTTCATTCTTTATTAAGTATTCTTCCTTCCTTCAAACTTGTGCTGATCTCTAGCTGTGTTTTATAAAGACTCAGCTGAGACTGGTCAGATATTAAACCTGGCAGTGGCCCATTATACGTGAAATATATAATTACACTGAAATCTTATAGAAAGAAAAGGTGTCAAAATGTCTTGCAGATGGACAGAACTTTGATTGGGAACTTTCACTTTAGTGCAGGGGAACCATTCAGTTGCCAGTAATGGTCATCTCTGTGCATATTTTAGCAACAAAGTGAACCAATTCCCTAGTATCTAAAGGCATCACATAGCATCCAGCTCTTCTGTATAAGACTATACATATATACTCAAAAAACTAACTTTATGCCCCCCATTTCTTAACATATTCCATTTAATTTAACGTTCAGCCTTCATTTGCCTAGAAATAAAGAGATAAAAAATTTCAAATACTACATAGTAGAAACCTTACCTAGAAATACAAGGAGTGTTAAGATCCAGGGATTTACTTGGGGATGTACATGAAGCAAAGAGCAGTACTTCCGTGCTGAAATGCAGTCAACACATCCACTTGGATGGTGAAACCAACCTCTAATTAGAAGATATCAGCTAGCCTATATAGATTCATATTTCCACTTCCAGTACAGTATAATGCAGTCTAATTTATAGAGTGTCTTATCATGGAAGTTTCTGTAGGCACAGTAATTTAAAAAGGATTATATGTAAGTCCCTCTAAAAGCAAATACTAAAAAAAAAAATATTTAAAAGAAAAAAAAGAAAAAAAAAAACACCCACTTTACCCACTTTCAGTGTTGAAATACTTCAAAAACATTTCTTGAAGAAGATTCCCCACTGCTGAGGTGGTATGGTTGTCCAGAGAGAAGAAAGCATATGCCAAAATTGTTGAAGCTGGGTGTCTTATCTCTGGTATTTATATCTTGTTTTCAAGGAAGGGGCGTGAATTCACCTTTCCAAAAGGCTCTACCTTAGCTCTAAGTAAATCAGTGGCACTCCGCCACTTATAGTAGTAGCTGAAGACAATCCACTGATTTTAGAGAAAAAGCTTGGTTTTGTTCTGCATTCATCCATATTCCTGAAGTAGAAAGCATTCCTTCCCCTGCTACAGTTTTTTCATCTCTGTTTCTAGACATCAAAATCTTGTCATTTCTTTCTCATGGATCTTCCAAATACGCCGTGCCCCTGATTCCCCTTGCCAGAAGGCACATGTTGTGGATGTGTAGGGAAAGGAATTTAGCTGTCTGAGACCAGTACAGCTAAAGGTCTACAGGCGTTTTTGATGAGAATGAATGACATGAAGATTGTTCATGTAATATACATGCACGGATACAGTACTTCAGTGACCCACTATCCAATTTCTTTTCACGGACATGTTTTTCCCATTCTTCTAATAAACACAGTTCATGGATGAATTCCAGTTGATTGCAGTGCCCTGAACAAAGCAAATGCAATGAAAATGCTGGCAAGCACATTTTCACCAAGATTTGCATAAGTTTTCATTCAGGATTACAGGCTTCATCCTACACAGATGAAGACATTTAACATTTTCTTTGACTTTATCAGCAATTGGAATGTAAGTAGGATGGTTAAAAGACTGCCCTAGGAAGCCAAAGCTCCACTATTCTTAAAAAAGGGAAGTCACCCATCTGTAAAGATGTTTCTTTATGAATGTTGTCTGCTGTTTATACAAGGAGGTACATCCTACACGATCAAACTGAGATTCCCAGATGCTTCGTTACTGTACCAATGAGATGCTTCTGCCAAAGATACATTGCTTGAGGATCTGTGAATATAGATAGGCCAGAGACGACTCAGGTTGCAAAGAGGGTCTGAAGAGAGGTTGGAAGTACAGTTATTCCGTAGAATTCTGCAGGCCTCATGTGACTAGCTACTTTGAATGCTCTCAAGCACTGCATGGGAAAAAGATCATTTTGTTATGTAGATATCTGCCCATGCTTCCACAATGAAGGGAGGTGAACAGCTAAAATGACACTGATAAAGCATACCTGGCGTTTTCTTCAGTGTATTCATTATCACTGAAAATGCACCTTGGGATCAGTTTCCCTACTCCAAACTTCAATTCTTGGAAAGGCATAAAAAGAAATCATCATGTATAATCACAAGATAAAAAGCTGGACACATCCACACAAACAACTTCACTACCAGATGTTACATTTGGGCAGCATTCAATATTTAACTCTAGCTTTTAATATTTTCTCCAGGCAATTAATGCTGCCTGTCTCAAGACTACCACAGTCTGCCGGACGCTTTTTACCTAGAAACAATCAAGCAATTTATATCAAGTTATTTAACTGACCTTTACTGTGCACTGAACTATTGTAACTGATAGTAATGTACCAACATGTCATGACATCAGCTTCATTGAGCTCAATGAATCCATCAATTACATTGAATAGATTCCTTGTAAAATGAATGGAATGTTTGTTATTATGAGAAAACAAGTCAAAAGTACTCAATAACATTAATCATATAAAAATAACGTGGAAATTTAGACTTTCAAAAAAGAACAGTGAATCATTCGTGAACTTGGCACTGCATCAAGCATACACTATTCATCTTCACTCTAAGGGCCCTTCATGACCTATCCACACTCCACCTATCATTTTTTTCTATGTTATCAACATGTCAACTCCCTCTGCTGATCAGGCAGCGATGCCTGCCATCATCACCCATTTGTTATATTTACCAGTGAGCACCTTTGCCCTTTCTCCCATGCCAGCCTTCACGCATGGAAGAAGCTCCCATAAATATCAGCAAACCCAGATCATTGTTCTCTCTCAAATGCCTCCAAAAACACCTCCTTTACTCAGATAGCAACATGAAAACACCTGATAGTAAGTGCAATGACTTTTTTTTAATTCTAATTACTCTTACCTAATTATTTCCTTGTGCTTCCCTGTCTATCTGGTAAGACTACCTGATATTTTTTGTCTTAGACTACAAGCATCTAAGGGCAGAAACGGAATCTTTGTTCTGTGTTTGTACAGTGCAGAGTATAATAGGTTTCTGTCTATAACCAGGGCTTCTTTACCATTACTGCAGTATTAATGATAGCTTCTGAACACAGCTGTATGTTTTTATTTGATTTATATGAAACTTAGTGGCAACACCCAACCACATGGACCTAATCATTTTGCTATTTAAAGATGAATCACCTTAAAATCCTGAATTTTTGCTTATAAATAGTCTAATTAATAGGCAGTAGCCTACCAATCAGCCTAAAATTTGTCCAAATCTTTTTTAAAGAGAAAAATTTAACATGAACAGAGGCAGTAAGGACTCCCATCCATAACTCTGTGACCTGATTTTGCAGAACGCATGCTTGGTGAGCTGGCCTCTTTCAATGGCAGAAGACATTATTGCCCCATCATTCAAGGAAAGGTGTTTAAGTCTGGGGTTTGGTTTGCATTGTTTTACTTTCATTACATATGCCCATCATGGCAGGAAACTAATTTGTTACTAGTGTAGTAAAAAGTTTTCTTTGACCAGTATTAGTATTACTTGGTTTTCATTTAAATGCTTTTGGTTCTATCTAAACCATATTTTCAGACATTCACCCCCCCCC